>WKFP01014224.1:108973-136503 GCA_011057875.1 Pterocles orientalis | reverse complement strand
AAAAAAAAAAACCAAACAAAACAAAAAACAAACCAACAAACAAAAAAACCCCAAAACACAAAAAAACCCCAAACCTGAAAATGGCTATTTGCCTTGGATGTTTTTCCTAGGCTTTTAAAGAGGGGAAAGACACTGTTTTTCTGGCAAATAAGGGTTCTAGTAAGCAAGAAGTCACAGCACAGATTTTCACACAAACATAAATCAGTTTGGAGAGAAAAAGACCATTTTCAATAGTAAAGCTCTTTATTAAAAATAATTTTGACGGCTCTAAAGAGCAACCCTGACCCGTGCAGCAGCTCCCCTGTCCCTGCCCTTCCTACCGTGGTTTCTCTGGCCCGTGGCAGGGAGCAGTCCTGTGCCTGTGGCAGCCCCACCACAACAAGGACAGACGGGATGCTCGCCTCAGTTTCCTTACACACAAACTGTGCCCTTCTGCAGAACAGAAGAATCTTGCCTGCACTGAACACATTTGCCCCACTGTTAAGACACTAACCTACCTACATGAAGAACTTTCACAAAGTCTTCCAATCCAAATATCAATTAAATTTTTTCTAGGCAGATGTGCTACGGGTATGTGTACAAAGCAAATAAACCGAGAGTGGATACAACCAGCAAATGTGTGTGTAGGATTTATTCAAGCACTAGTCATTCAAGACATTATTTATTCTTCTTTTCCTTGCTGCCGTATGTCTCAATCAAGTTAGAATTCCATTACTACCTGTGCCAAAATATCTGAATTACAAAATTCTTTCTCCAAAACAATGTATAAGAAATACAGTTGTAGAAGACCTGCCAGGGTTGATGTCTCATATTTACCATTTCAGTATTACTCTTACACTGGAACGTGTAACTTCAAAGGTAAGAAAGAAATAAACTATTTCTAATCATTTCAGGTTTTGGGGTTTTTTTTGTTTTTTGTTTTTTGTTTTTTTTTGTAAATTTAACACTCTGCTGAGTACATGAAGGCAGTGATACTAATCAGAGGAAAATGAGAAACCAATGTTTAGCAGTTGCAGTGTAGAGCTGCTTGTGTATGACTGCAGAAAGACCAGCCTATTCGCGTATGGACGCTGAAACGCCACCTACCAGATTAACTCTGCATCGGGAATACTGGCAGCAGCTGCTTTAGCTTCAGTAAAAGGCCCCAGTAACCAGTAGATGAAATCTGTTGACAAAATCCCCTTTTCAATCTCACACAACGGAATGTCTGCTCACTCTGGGAACAAGTAGATTCAGACACATTGCCGTCTTGACCGAAATCCAAAAGAAGGGCTGTACACTCCCCGTGTAAAGTCCTCCATCACCAATACCACCAGCTTTCAAGCAATAACATTCACAAACCAGTTTCACATAAACCTGCTCTGAGGTACTCTTACTGAATAGTTCAGTGGGAAAATATTATATCAGCACTAACAGAGTTTGTCATTCACATCATCCATTTGGTGGTATTTGAGAAATATTGATGTTTTATACCAAACCTTACCAGCATGTATAGTATCTAGTTACGAGGTGTTGCAATCCATTAATACGGTTCTTTTAGGAAGATAAAACCCCTTCCTGGACCGATACATACACATTCATCCTGCACACCATTCCTAAGCAATTTTCACAAAAACAGTTCTTTTTTCGCAGACCAGTGTGCCAATTCTACTTACAAAGTTTACAGAAGGTTAATGGTGAAGAAATAATTTAAGATATAACTAATATCTCATTTGCTTTCACAAGGGAGTTCTTATCTTTTCTTAGAAAAGATAAATGTCATAAATGAGCATCATATACCTAGACAGACACGCATACAAAGCATGCTAATATTTTATTCGGCTGTGACATAATGAAAGGTTACACTTGCTGATAATTTTTTAGCAACATAGTAGTTGTGTCAATGCTCTCGTGACTATTCTGATGACACCAAGGGAAAGCCTCCTATTAAGTAGCTCTCTGTAATTAGACAAAGTCAAACCACAAAGAGGAAAAAACATAAAGCAAAAGACTAGCTTAATAAATTCAGGGAAGTTCTAAGGCTTTGGATTATGTTTGGGTTTGGGTTTTTTTTGCTAAATGATTATATTTTAACTGCCAGGTATGATGCTAAGACAGTGCTGCAGTTATTGTTATGTAACTAGGAACAGTCATGATGGAAGTGTCCTGAGACAGCCACCAACACCAAACACTAATTTATTTATGTGCTACTAATAGGCAATCTATTTGTTATCAACTGAGTTGTGCATTAATCAAACGTATTAGTCAAGCCTCATGCCATGATTTTGGCTCTAGTGACTGCAGATTTTAATCTTTCTTAGTCTCTGAGGTCAAGATGTTTGATAAGGAAAGCCAGAAAAGAAGCGGGTCTCTTCTTTCTTCCTTAAGCTCCATTGCAAATCACTGGCATTTCCATGTACTTTTCCCTGTGGTTCAAGACCAGTTAAGTCCAAAGGATTCCTTCCTCACACCATGAGTCAGAACTGGTCTCTTCTAGCTTATTTAGGTGGGCACGACCTGCCAGGTGCCAGTCCATTCAAGTCTCTTCAGATGTGTGTTACCTGCTTGTAGAGAGAATGCCAGAGATTTGTTTCCTTCCAGCAGTTGCAGAACGGTACTGTCAACCTTAGTTTTGCTGGTTTTATATAAATATGCTAATCAAACAGATATTACAAGATATTTCACTATCTTCTTTAAGAAACAGAGCACGTTTCACAAGTTAGACTTGATGTTACAACAATATGATGATTTGTAGACAAAATACAAATATATTGTGAATGTATACCAGAAAGCTTCTAGAGAAGTCACAGCCTACCAGAAACATACCGACTTCACCAGCTCAACTACTAGCACGTGTTAGCACTGCACCCAGAGTTAGAGGATCAAATCTTCAAGTTAAATTTAAATTAATGGGCAAATTCATAGTGCTGCTACCCCTTCCCTTGGTTAAGATTTGAGTGTGTACAAACCAAGATGCCAGGTTCCTTTCGTATCCATTCAGCTACCTGTGTTCTTTCAGAGCGCTTCAGTGTATTAAAAAATGATAAAAGATTAAGTGGTCCATATCTGAGCTCTTGATCTCAATTGTATCTTCATGCAGAGTGCAGATATACTGGAAAAAGAAAGTTTAATCTCCTGTAATTTAATCTACTATAACATTACTGGCCTGAGTAAAATTACCTGAATTTCACATTACACACATTGCACTGTTGTACGTATGCACTCCTCCATGACTGAATAAGACTCTAACGTGCTCAAATTAATAACAAAATTCTTTCCTCCTTCATAAATCTGCAATCTAAATAATACCCCATGATCTTGACAAGGTTTTGGTGACCAACGCCAGCAGGACAGCAGTGTTCCCATTTCTGAAACCCTGCTTGAACCTGGCTCAGCTCTGAGTAAAATTAGGTTGGCCAATTTACATCTGTGATTAAGAACTCAGAGCAGGAAGGTTTCACAAAGTTAGAGCATCTCAGTTCACATCCTGAAGAGCTCTGCGAAGGAAAGTGCCTTTCCTCGGGCAGTCAGGTTTTGAACAGCTTGGTGACTAGCCTGCACACAACCGGAACTCCACAATCTGCAGATAAAAGATTTAAGATCCTTTTGAAGGTAAATGAGCACAAACAGGCTCAAAAGATTAAATACCGAAGGAAGTTTTTTTCCAAGGCACAAAGAAAAGTTAAGGACTTCTCACTCTGCATGTTTGTCTTTAATGCATCTTGCCGTGAAGCGATGCAATGACATTTCCAGCAGTGTAATCGTGACACAGTGCTAGCTCATGGCAGCCTGATCTTCAGTGATGGAATTCAAGTAACAGGATACGGACAGATGGAGAAATGGCAGCTCCTTCCTCAGCATCTCAGCTCTGGGAAGTCATTCCTGTCTGTACGTGCTTCTGGGCTGGCTACGTGGAAATAACACCACCAGGATACTACTGGCATGCTGTAATCACGCTGTAGTGTAATATTGGATCTGCCAGAAATATCACAGACTGATCTTGTCTCCTGACAGTCAAGAGAGTGAATCCCACAGCATTTCTAGTGCTGAGTTGCATATTCAGTCAATTTGCAGTTCAATACAAAAACAAGGCGAAGTCACACAGTGACGAGCAGCAGCGAATAACAGCCTGTTCCGCTTCAGCCTGGGCAGTAAGGCACTCTGCTCTTCCCAGGGAGCCAGCACTGCCCTCTCTGCTGCTTTAGCCTACCCAGAACCACATTAGGTCTTCCTCTGCCTTTGAGAATACCAGGGATTACCCCCTTATTTTGTGTTGAAAGCCCATACAAATACCAACATCCGGAGCCCCTTGGTCTCACTGTCATGACCTGCCCATGGTTTCCATGTAGTCTGGGGACAGCTGCACTTTCAAGCTCTTAAAATACCCACACACCTCTTCAGGATTCAACCAGGTTACAATATTTATGCTCTAACTGTGCTGGATTAGTATTTTTTTTTAATACTGTTTTATAATTTAAACAGCAGCTTTCTCTCTCAACTGTATTCTTTTACTTTCTTATTGCAACTGTCCAGAAATACTTTTGCTCTGCTATTCATCGACACTACCACTGCACTGTCCTGGGCATAGCCAACAAACCTGCCAGCGTATTATCTAGGTGCTGGTAAGGTACGTCTGTCTGTGAAGAAATGAGAGGTGGTTGGCAATGAAATTGCTGTCTCCAAGAAAAATCTCTGAAGTCAAGTCTGTTTTAACAGAATCTTTGCTTTACTAAATCCAGAGAGACAGGGGGAGAGGAGTGGAGTTGGCACCTATGATTCTGTATCTTAGCAAGCAACGTGCCTGCTAAGGAAGGATTAACTTTCCTAGGGGAGAGAGGTCAAAGGAGACTGAGATGCCTTCAGAGGGCTTGATCATCAAGAAACGCTTAGCAACCTCCTGACTCCTCACCCATAAACGACAAGCTATTTTTTTCAACCTTAATTTACTACACAACACTAATTCACGTCCAATTCAAATGCTTTTAAAAAATAACTGTTCACATAGTTGTACATTTAAGTATGATGCTCAAAGACCAGAATTTAGATAAATACAAAGTTTCCAGATCCATGTAATATGTGGCTTTAGTAATTAGCAGTATCATTTCCATCCTGCTTGCCGTGTGTTCTGTACGCTGTAGCAACAGCAAGACAAGATTAAACAGTCACCACAACACAGGCTGCATCCAGATTAATATCTTAGGTTGGAACAGTAGTTCGGTTTCGAAGCTCAGGCAGGCTTCATCACACCACTTCCCACACACTGGTCTGGACTGCAGAACAACACCTCTGAGCAAAGTCAACAGTTGTATTGCCTGCTTAGAGTGTCTCCGGTACACAGACCAGGAAAAGCCAGGAAAGGACAGGCAGATAGATGGCAGTGTTCAGCTCTACAAGGTTTTTTTAGATCTTGAGGTGTTCAGCACTTTCCCAAAATTTCGGTTCTCAGAGATATGTTATTACCTGAGAGTCCAGGTTTC
Source organism: Pterocles orientalis (assembly GCA_011057875.1). Classification (NCBI taxonomy): domain Eukaryota; kingdom Metazoa; phylum Chordata; class Aves; order Pterocliformes; family Pteroclidae; genus Pterocles; species Pterocles orientalis. Next base: position 131,047 of record WKFP01014224.1, on the reverse strand, counting down.
ATTAGAAGAACATAAACTTTTAGTTCTCAGCAGTTCAGAGAAAAGTTTAACAATTTCACTGTCGTGGCTTTAAAATTATTCTCTTTATTTGGCAACTTTCGTTTTGATTTTTTTCAATGTTTTAAGCTATCAACTTCTAACGATCTTCTTTAGTGACGGTGACCCAGAATAATCTGTGCCAAGCTTGATTTTGCCATAAAATTGAACGGACACAATGATAAGCAGCTATTTATATGTCTCTGTCTGTATTTGTTTTATATCTGTGTGTCATATGTAAAACAAGGCAGCATGCACAAAACAGCTTCCTGCTGACGAGCCAGTTCATCTAGCCTTGTTTCAACACTAACATTTAAAATATTTGCAGAAGTTATGTGTTCTAGATTCAAACTAAAACGTCCAAATTTAGCCCCAAATGAACCCAAATGGTGCAGAACATTCTAGCACTGTTTATTTGGCCTTTATTCTCTGAAATAAGACCTTTTGATGGTTAATTTATTAATAATCTTGTGCACAGGAGAACTTCAAAGGTTCTCAGCTTTCATCTGAAAAACTAAAGCCACTAAAACCAGAATCAATGTCAATGGGAAAAGAGCTCTCGTTCTCTCTCTTGCTCTCTTGTATGTGCATGTGTCATATGAATCCCATACATTGCCTATTAACCCATCCAGAAAATTCTGAATTGTCAGACTGAAATGATTTTTAGAGTACAGGCTACTGACAATTAGTTCTACTCACATTGATTGATGCTTTGCTTGAAAATAGAAGCAAGCTTGTGTGTTTTATTTCTACTTTCTTTTTTGACATGGACTAACTGATCTGAATTTCAGAACATTAGCTTAACCTCATCATAATAAAAACATTATATTTTAAATATAATGGAAAACACAAATAACCTAAGGGGGGGAAATCCTTTCTCAACTGAGTAGCTCACATAGGAGTAAGACGTTGCTGACAAAATACATTTAGCAGAAGCTCGGTTTGGTTTTGAATACGAAAAAGAATCTATGGTGAACATTCTACATGGTTTTCACTAAAAAAAAGGGCTTGTGTAGTTTGAATGACTATGTGTTTTTCTTTTTACAAGCCTGTTTGTGTAGAAATAATATATAATACTTTCCCCAAATCCAAGATGGGCCAAACTGGAGTCATGTGAGCGTCAGGCAACGGGAGGCCTCAATACAACTGCTGTCTTGCCTTTCCAGGAGACAAGGAATAACTGATGTGGCATTGCAGAGGCTTCCAGTGTTCAAATGGTCCAGTACTTAGTCCTGAGCTACTCTACGCACTTAGGGAAAGGTGCAGATACATTGCACCTCCTTGGAATTCATCCAGCCCAGGAGCTGTGGATGCTGAATCAATGCAGTCCACAAGGGGCAGGGAGATGTCAAAGCACACAACCTGACCCTACAGTTGCAGAAAATTGTTCTGAGATGGCCACATAGACTCTCAGATTTCATCTAAGAAAGACTTTGTGTTATTCATGCTGTCATCTGTGATGAAGACACCACCAAAGGAGACCAAATCCAATATTGACAAGTGTGAACAATCAGCGAGCACCCTGTGACTGCGGCATCCCTGCTCCTGCTAGCGCTGTTGTGCTCCCTCTGCACCACAGAAAAAGAGAGAGCGTAGAAAGAACTCATCTTAGGAAATTGTTCATGCTGGATGACGCCTGCGTCCAATTAGTTTTTCTCGGAAATGATGCAGTCATTTCTAACAGTGGGAGCAGATGCAATATACAGCTTTACCTGCTTGAAGCCTGGCAGTCTTACTGTAAACCTCTCCCGACATCACGCTTCCGAGGTGGAGGCTGACATCAGCCAGAAGAGTTAACTCATACCCCTCACATGAAATTTTATCAAACCTGTGAAAACTTACTCGGATTCAGCCAGCTGATAAATCTCTGGAAAACCTCCAGTCCAAGGACTTTTTTGCTCAATTTCCCGTCTCTGACAGTGACCGGCAGCTTGAGGAGAAGTATCAGAAAAGGCAAAGTGTGTGGTGTGCACCCAAGCCTTGGCCAGGACACTGAGGCTGTCCTTAGACAGTGATCGCGATCCACTCTTCCTTTCTGAAAAGCAATTGCATATTGTGCTTTGGGTGATCACCTAAGGTTTCACAAAGATCAGCTGAACAAACAATTAGAAGAAAGAAATACTATTTTTTCTTCTTTTTACAAAATTTGAAGGGGTTGGAGGAGCTAAAGTACAATCCAAGTCACTTAACAGAAGGAGGGGAATACAGAAAAAAAAGATAAAATATAATTTTCCCATAGAGTCACTTATCACATAATTAATGACCATATATATCATGATACACTTTATAAGGTAACAAATAAAATTTCTACATATAAATTCTTAGCAGTCATTTTCCAATTATCAGGTGTTTTGCAATGTAACTAAAACACTGTTTCTTAATAAGGAAACTTGGATACTGAGCAGAAGTTAATATAAAAAACACCTAACAGTACACAGAATAGACATTTACAGGTTTAAGACGATGTGCTTTGCTTTGGCAATTTATAATGATTGTATCATTAAACAACATTTTAGAATAATATTTAATACCAATTTAATATGCAATCCTGATTCCAGTTTATTAATATATCTGCAGATTTGAAACGGAAAAAAAATTATTTTGAATCAAATAAAGAGCAAAAAAAATCAGATTTTCTTTCTCTAAATCTTTATTATGGCCCTGCCATGATATAAGACAATATAAGACAACATCTCTGCTGTTTGTCTCCAAACCACAGATAAGGATTTGATCCATGTACAAGATCCTGTACAAGAGCATTCAATCACAACATATGTTTAACAGCTGTATGGAAAAAAAATGTGATTAAAAGGTAGAGATAATTCTATAGATCTGTTTTCTTCTTTTGTGAAGGACAATTAAAGTTGTCTTTTAATGATTTAATAATACATACGGATCGCATTTTTAATACAGAGAAAAGAAATGCCTTCTTCATGTAAAAAGGTCAATTATGCCTTGAAGGCTTGTTGAAATCAATGTAAGAGTGATAACGAGGTTACATTTTAGACGAAGGCTAGCTATATAATAAGTTAAAATCCAGTAGTGAAAACTTGAGAAGTGCTCAAGATAAACCCAACAGTTATAAATCTAACTAATAAAAAAGTCCTTCCAAGTAGCTTCTTCAACATTAAAAAAAAAATTAATATAAATTTTGTGTTTGAGATAATTTCTTACGTCTGCTCAGAGAGATAACCAAATTACAAACGTATTAAAAGGCCATCTGAGCCTCATACCCATGCATGACTGCATATTTTAACCAGAATTAAAAATGGTCACCTGATCCCATTTTCAGTAAATAAGTTGAAAGTCATTTTCCTGGTTAAAGTGGTGCCCACTAATGTTACTACAGATAAGGGTCTGTCAGCATTTCCATTATGCAGTCCTATTTTTAGAGATTTAATGCAAGTTGGCTGTCAAATCCAGTCCATCGCTGAAATAAGAAATACAGTGACTCAAACCTGTGAATGTGCCTTAATGCAAGAAAATAAAAGAAATCTCATGTTTGACAGTATTTAGGTTGAGATGAAAACTAGATGTTTTTAAAGAAATGGTTAACTACAGAGCAAACATTTAAACTCAAATAGGTTTACAGGACCCCAGGGTCAAGTTATGCCTTAATTTAATATCAACTCCATGTTATGGCTATTCTCATTTATTAAAGATCCTAATTGTGTAGGTAACTTAAATTTATGAATATTCCTTGCATGCTTAAGGCATATAAACAATTTATTGGATCAGAGAAAGAACCTCAAAGGCACTGCGGAGTGTGGGTACCAAGGATGGCAAATGATCCTCAAAACCATATGAATGAAGACCTATCTATGCAGAAGGGGGGAGATGCTTGGCTACAGTGTCTGAGTGTCTCCACATTCCTCTGGCTGGGATCCTGTGCAGGTGATTCTAATCTTGCAAACGTGTGCACAAAAGACAGCAAGACAGAGTCCTTTGAGCAGTGAGCCAGTTGTACATTTTCTTGGGAGTGGGTTTTCAAATCTTTTCCTTGAATCAAAGTAGAGATACAAGACCAACTCTTTCTAGTTAGCACTGCTCCACTTAATAACAAGACTTTGCAAGCACGTTAGGAATCATGTCAATAACAGAACAGTTATTTATTGATCAATATGCAAAAAAAGTGTTTGCTCATCACCTTGATAATATGTATTTACTGACCAGGTAGGCGGACGGGGAATATCTGGCTTCCACAGGTCCCAAGAGCACTTCCTCAACCTCCACGCTGCTGTCTTGGTATGTTCCAAATCCAGGGCTTTTCTCCTTCAGAATTATCTCTCTCTCCAAGTCAGGGTTTCTCCTTCTGAACCCTCAGGCTGATGAGACCAGTCTCAAAAATCTCATATGTCTCTGCAGTTTTGCCTTTTTGTCTCTGTCATGGTCTGAGGCCACCTGGCAACTAGGCACTATGCAGCCTCCTGCTCTCACCTCTCCTGCAGTGGGCTGGGGAGGAGAATTGAAAGAACAAAAGATAAAAACCTCATGGGCTGAGGCAAGGACAGGGAGTGAACTCGCTGCTTGATGGTCACAGGCTAGAAACAGACTCAACTTGGGGAAAACACAAAAACAATTTAATTTTTGTTAACAATCAAAACCAGAATAAGAAATACATTTTAAAAGGCCCCTCTCCCCCACCCCTCCCTACTTCCCAGGCCCAAAGGCTTTGTTCCCGATCCCTCTGCCTTCTCCCCCTGGCAGTGCAGGGGCAGGGATGGGGGTTGTGGTCAGTCCATGTTGTCTCTGCTGCTCCTTCCTCCTCAGAGGAGGGTTCCTCACAGTCTCCCCTGCTCCAGCGTGGGGTCCCTCATCCCTCTCACGGGAGGGTCCTTGACAACCTGAGTCCTTCCCGCAGGCCGCAGTTCTCCAATAACTGCTCCGGCGTGGGTCCCTTCACAGAGTCCCGGCCTCCTCTTCCAGCATGGGGTCATCCATGGGCTGCAGGGTGGTATCTGCAGGGTCTGGCTTGGAGTGGGGAAAAGTTCCAGCAGCTCCTCACAGGGGCCATCTCCGTAGTGCTCCCCCGCTACTAAAACCTAATCTCTAGCAGTTACCCAAGGGGCCATCCTTGTAGCCCCTGCCTCACTACCGAAAAACCCAGAAAAACACAACAGCCTTGCACGGCATGACACCGTGGCCTTTCTTACACCTCTTTCTCCTTCACAATTCCCTCAGAAGTCTGAGACAAGGTGATGGATATGGATCACATTAAGAGCTGGACTTTGGGCTTGTGGTCACAGATAGCTGAATCCCAGGGAACGACAAGGTTACAGCCCCCCCAGGGCTGCGGGATAACCAAATCCAGGTTCCTCTCTGACTGATATTATTAAAGCGGAACACCTACAGTAAAAGAGGATGAGAAAGTACCATCCTGGAATAACGAATAACTTATGGTTTAATTCTTATGCACCCTCTTGGAACAGAAAATCTCACAATCTTAGAGCAAAATTAAGATGAGTAAGGACATGAGACACCATGCTGTGACTCCAAGATATCCTTTGCTTTTTTTTCTCAACTAGGCACTTTCACCGTTAGTCCGAGGGACTGCGGCGCAGCCAGAACCAGTCAACGTGGAGAGGTCTCTGTGAGTGCCCGTGTGCCTGCCCACAGACAAGGTTCAGACACATCGTGAGTAAGGCAGCACAGCGGCAGTTCTGCAGACCTCGGAAACACCGTTCTTCAAACAAAGTGCACTAACATAGGTTAATGCATTGATTATACAGACTATGGCTGACAGAGTCCGTTTGGGAGTCTGGTGGAAGACCTCATTTTCCATTTCTTTGCCAGGAAATGAAAGGTTTTGTTTCAGAAAGATAAGGACACCTTGGCCATGTCCAGAAACTTAACTATAGTTCCTGGGACACAATAAAATGAAAATTACAGTGCCTACGGAAGCAGAGAGGTGACTGTAGTGGAGCAAGGATTAGTCAGAAACATAAACATACAAAGCCTGTCTTAAACTCCTCCTTAGATATCTGCCACCTGCTCCGTCAGTACATTCAGTCCTCTATCAAGAGTACTCAACAGAAAAAATCAGGACAGGGGATATAAATGAGCCCTTCATTTTAAGTATTCATGTTGCATCCTGTGGTAATGATTTAGATCCAAATTCTATTTAGAGCTAGGGAAAATATCTTTTATAAAGAAGTCATTGTAAATTTTGGCAATTTTTGCCTCACATATTCACAGCCCTTTATTAAGCCAGCTCTATAAATGGCTAAACAATACCACAGGAATAACATCCATTGCAGATTTTTGGTTTTTTCTTTCAATGAATAATTATCTATCTCAACATTTTCTAGTTGTTCAAACAGCCCTTATTCTCAGACATATAGATACACCACTACTAATACTACATCTGGAATGTGCTGAAAGTCCAAGTCATAAGTATCTGAAACTACAATTTCAAGCAATACATAGACATTACAGCGTGCAATGCCCATTAAGTTTCATAAGAACTGGGCTGTTAAATCCACATTCTTGTACGATCTCAGAGTATAGAAGAGAGAGGCACCCTTTGTATTGAATCCAGTGTTAATCTTCATTTTCATTTTTTTTCCTGGTGGAAATAGCTTGTGTTTAGTGCCATCACCACATGAAGTCCTCGTAAATCCTGCTACCGGACTAGATAGCTTTGAAATGTGCTGTGGGCTCTATTACATTTCCCGTTTTGAAAATTTAGGGGCAAATGCTTAAAGAATGCTGTGATTAAGTTGGGTGTTTTGACTACCAATAAGCTGGAGCACACAGGTGCTGTGATTTATAGAACTTCAAGGAGTACTAAGGCTAAACTGGATATTTCTAAAGTGAAAAGAGATGTTATAACATCAGCCAGTTCTTCATTTGCCAGGATAAAAATGCAGCTCCTGGAAGCATCCTCCTTCACAGGCTTACTGGTACTTGGTGTAATAACTGGAACTAGCACATATCTAAAAACAGGTGGTAAAGCTGAGTTTCCTTAATCACAACCCTGTTAAATATTAAGGAGTGATGCTATTTTTTTTCACAATTTTTGAAGAATTTCCTGCTGCCTATTTTGTGGAAAAGCACTGCTAAGTCCTTGGTAGCTGCTGCTGAAGGATTGAGCAGCCAGTGCATGGGGCACAGCGATGATGGCCTGTGAGCTGCCGTTCCCTGAAGCAAGCTGATCACAGCTCTGCTTTTCCCGTGTCTTTCCTCCTGCACTTGCCCCACCATGTCTTGCCTTCCCCTGCCAGTAAGTGGAAGAACCCAAGCCTGACCTAGCCTTGGCTCGTTATCTTTCAGACTGCAAAAAGGAGCCTTAAAATAGAAGGGAATCAGGCCTGACACATTTTCAGCCATATAACTAAACAGCGTTGCATTCAGCAGAGAGAGGTTATTTTTACTGGATCCACGGACTGATTTCCACGGGTGAAACTCTTGTCTTAGCAGAGTTACAGAGTAAAGGCTATGAGCTGTTTATGCTGTATCTTGCTGTTGGTGTTTTGCATCTCTTTAGATAGGTTTGCAAGTACCTGCAGACAGGAGAATTTCAATCAGAGCCAGCTTAGGGTCAGATTCTAGAAATAATAGATGCAGTCACTCATTGCAGATCTGCTGTAGCTTGGTATTTTACTGAACATGTTCCACATAAACACAAATTAAATGTAAATCCTACTGTGCTTAATTTGAACCAGAAAACTGATACGAGCTTACAAAACTGAAACAGGGATGGAAGCAAACATTTATGGAGTAAACTTGAATACAACCTTTTTTGTGTGTCTTTAAAGTTTTCCTGCATTAAAGCCTTATAGTTTAATCTACACAAGAACTTCAAACTGTATATAATTTATGAAGGATAAGAAAATTTCCTTTTCAGCTGTTCCAGTCTATTGCGTCTGGCTGCATTTGAGAAGCAATTTCTTTCACTAAGCAGCAGATACTCTGAGACCATTTGAATGAGTACATATTCAACCAACTTTTTAATAAGAGCTCGTGTTTGTGGGGATCTGCACCTCCACATCAAGCACACCTTCCTGCAGGGTTTGGAGGTCAAACTGGAGCTGTGAGGAGCCGTGGGAACAAGGCTCCAGGCAGCGCCAGGGCCAGGTTCCCTGCAGCAGCCAGGGTCCAGCGCAGGGCAGGAGCCGCAGCCTCCAGCCAGCAAGTGCAGTCAACATGAAGCCTGGAGACAGGGATCTGGGTGAGCCTCCATCCAGCGTGCAGCCAGATAAACTCCTGGAAGGGGGGGGTTATCATGTCCCTTGCAATATTAACCAACTCTTGGACTTGAATTAAAAAGATCTTTTGGTCTATCATTTAAACTTTGTTAAAGTTGGTTGGCTAAAAGACACGTTAAAGAAAAAACTGCAGTGATGACTTTTCAGAACTTAAATACTGCATAAGAAGAAACATTTTTTTCCAAGTATTGTTATACCTAACATATTTACATTAAAAAGTACTATTTTCGTAATATTATTAGAAAAAAGTGTTCATCACTCTTTTAGAATCACTGAGTGGTGATTTGTGTCCTCACAGAGGGTGTTGCCCCTTTCCCAACACTTTCTATCCTTTGGGTTGGCCTTCAGATGTAAAAACAAATCTTCCCATTTGGGACAAACAGTGACCAACAGCTGTTTCACCGAGCCCTGAACATTCAGATACTGCTGGTCTTCATTTTCTTGTCAAAAATACCATCTTTGTATCATTTCATAATAATATTGAAATGTCTGTCAGTCTTAGAAACAGGAGTACAAGATTATTACATAGAAACAGGAGTAGAAAATTGCTAAGTATTTCTTAAAAAGTGAGGATGGACATTTTTGGTACAGCTGCCACCAGTGGGAAAGCTAAGGTCCCACCTGGCTGGCTGGAGCCTGACTCTTCACAGGAGATCTTGGAGTATGCAAAGCACATTGAAATAAGCTTGTGACTGGAATGCTAAAACATCCTGGGGGACCTGCTCTTTCCCTGCCTGGGATCCACTCTTCATGCCTGTGACATCAGCCCTCTGGTGAGAGTCACCACTTTTTTCCAAAACCCTCTAATTACCAGTTCTGAATTTTAGAATCGGTCCTGCAAACAAAATTATCCCCCACGGACTTACAGTGGAAACTTGAAATCCTGTGTGATTTTGTGTATTTGATGCAAATATCTCTTTGATTGCCCTAGTTTTGTGATTCTCAAGGTGTGGAATATGTAATTTTCAAGAGGAAAAATGAGGAGAAAAATGTGTAAGTAGGAAGCACAGGTCATTTCTCACAGGTTCAGGCTGTCCCTGTTCCAAAATCTTGCGTAGAGTGATAAGAATTTAAATCATCATGAGTGGACATTCAAGGAAGTGTTGTCCAGGTCTCAAATGCTTGAAATTGGGAGTGCCAGAATGAGTTAATTCAATTTGACTTAATAAGGATCTTAGTGAGGTAAGCAATTTCTAATGTTATATCACAATAAGGCTTTCATGCGTCAGTATGGAGCCAGAAAGGGATTTTAAGATATTATTAATCCTGTCCACAACGCAGGACCAGCTGCAGCTATAATTCAGTTCACTGGCAGACTGGGAACTGAGGTTACACCGATGCTGTTGCACTGAGCAGTGCCAGTTCCCACTGGCACAGAAGTTTTGGGAATGGCAGTGCCTGTGCCAGCCTGCACGCTCCCAGAGAGCTCCTGGCATGGTTTGGGAGTCCCAGCGTGCCTGGGACTGACCACAGCAGACATGGTGCTGGGAGAAAAGTCATATTTTAAGCTCAGCTGAGGGGCTGCAATTGTTGTCCTATAATTCGGGAAGAGGTTTGTGCCTGGTGCACCAGAGCAGATGAGCACACAGAGCTGAGATCCCCACTTTTTAACCTTCAGTGCAGCTCTGTACAGAAAGAGGTGCTAGGCAAGGGTGCACAGAAACCAGCACCACTCTTCAGAGAAGCTGCAGGCTTTTATCCAGGTTACAGCAAAGGAAAAGTTGCACAATGCTGGCTCATTGGTCAAATTTAATTACATGACTGGTGTAGTCCTGTGCATGTTCTGAGCAGTGATTAGTTCATTATACACAGGTGGTCCTGCACCAGCACCTAAGGTCTCCTCCCAGAGGTGTGATTTTTTACCGTCCTCGTTACCCTTAGGTTACCTTGGGGAACCTTACCCCCTTATCTCTCATTCCCCTGGTCAGGAGGTGATTCATGTTTGTTGACATTAGCTCATCCTTGTCATTCCTGTATTATCTTGCTGTGATTTGCTTGCCTTGGGGAACAAAAAATTTTAGAAAATTGAAAAAAGACACCAAGCAAATCCTTTCTTATTCTGTCATGATGATTAATGCAATTTAAGTCTATAAATTAACTCATAGACTTACGAACAGAAGTAAATCAGAGAATCATAGAGCAGTTTGGGTTGGAAGGGACCTTTAGAGGTCACCTAGTCCCACCCCCCTGCAATGAGCAGGGACACCTTCAACTAGATCAGGCTGCTGCTCCAAGCCCCGTCCAACCTGATGTTGAATGTTTCCAGGGATGGGACACCTACAGCCTCTCCGGGCAACCTGGTCCAGTGTTTTAATACCCTCATCCTAAAAAATTTAGGCCTTATATCTGCTCTAAACCTACCTTCCTCCAGTTTAAAACCGTTACCCCTTGTCCTATCACTACAGTCCCTACTAAAAAGTCTGCCCCCAGATGTCTTCTTATGGTTAAAAAACCTCCTTTCTTTTAATTATCAGAATAAGACAACTTATTGCTCAGTAACTAATAGAACTAAAATATCTTCTGTTTTTTCTTGTTGTTTTGTGGCTTACAAGCCAATCCGATTTAAACAGTGTCAGATTTTGTTTAGCCCCAACTGATTTATAGCGTATTTTGTGACCTCACATTATTGGGAAAAGCACTTTGCAAAGAAGGGTGATTTTGTTTTAAAAAGCACTAGAATTATCTAATAAAGCTCAATATCAGTAAAATGTGAGTGAATCAAACTCTTATGTCAGGCACACCCTATATTTTCCTCTAGAAATATTCACATATTGGTTCTGTGGGTTTAACCAACATGAAGACAAAGGAGCAAACCTTGTACCTTGGTTGCAAAAGTATCGTACCACCTGCCCAGTATGTAATTTATAGAGACAGGACTTTTTAAAAGCAAGTGTAGAATTTTGTTGTGTGATTTTCAGCAATGCCAAGAACTGCTGGTCACACAGCATTTTTTAACAATCAGGTTGTTTGCTGCATTGGTTTGTTACATTTACATTTGTCATTCAAAAATATACTGATCATAAACCGTGTGGGGTTGACCCTATTTCAGTAATATTTCCATCAGTGTAAGCACTAAGTTTTAGACCACAAAGATTAGACAGAAATATGTGACACAAAATTTAGAAAAAAAAAGTTAAATATGCAATTTAATTTTTTTGCCTGGTTTCTGATGTTGACTGCTCTCGATTTATTCAAAAAGTAACCCATCAGCTATGTTCCCGAAAATTCATTTCTAAAGCAGGTAAGCTAAATTGCTTATCAACAGGTTATCTGTCATCATTTTGCTCTAAACTGTTATTACTACCTGTAGTTGGTAAAAAATGTTTATCGAAACGGATTTGATGGAAACTGTGCTATAAAACTATTTCGTTAGAAAACAAACAGGAGAGAAACAGCTTGAACTTGAAGGGAATGTAAGAGGTTTTAAATCTCTACTAATCAACATCTCCCTTAATATTATATAACTCCATGAAAATGTAATAAAACCATGTAGAAATACAGATTACTTTTCAGACATTTTCATTAAAGTAATTAAAATTTGCAAGTAACGTTTTTTGAAACTCCACACCATGGGAAATGCTCAAATATTTTTTGATGTTTCCTGAAAAAAAATTTCAAAATATCAAAATTATTCACGAGACATCAGTTTAGGATTATGTCCAGCTATTCTCTCAGATAAATAAACTCAATATGAAGAAAAAAGACAGAATATTGTTTACTGATTTTATCAGTCAGCCAATGAAGACTGGAAAATGAAGCATGAACTTGTATTTCTGCTCTTTAGAGACAGAGAAATGAAACACTGTGCTGAGCTTTCTGCAACCTGCTTTTATTCTGTTGAGAGTCCCACCAAGAAATATTAGTAATTTCTTCTTGGTTCTTGGTCCACACATTCTCCTGAGGGGTTTGAGTCTTTCCTTGCAACTAATCAGATCCCTTTGCTTACAGTGAGAAAGTCAGGAAGTTTTTCTGTCTGTAGCCTCTGCTCATTTTGAGAGACCATCTCCCTAGGCATCTTTGAACTCATGGGAATCATCTGTTGTCTGCCTCCATTTAACAGTCTGGCTATGTGCTTAAAGTTAAGCAGTCATATGCTTTCCCAAACCAAGGTCTCAATTAAAAACAGTCAAACAACATCTCTTAAGAATATTTACAGTCTTTCTATATCCATGGAAACTTCATAGGTGGAGATAGTTCCAGAGATTTTCATGTGCACACTCAAATATACTCTTTTTGACCATTTGAGCAATGGTTTTATCCATTTCTAGCATCACTGGTCATTCTTCTCAGCCGCTTGCATGACCTTGCACTTTTTGAAAAAAAAACAAACTATTTTTTGTACTACATGTTATCCTCCCATTCCTACTGCTCCAGTCCCCAAGGTCATCCAGCTCTTCCTGTATGATATTCCGATGCTCCTCTGTATTGATTGCTGCTCTCAGTTTTGTGTCGTCAGCAGATTTCAGCAGCACACAGCTACTCTTTGTGCCTCTTTGTGCCAAGGTCACCAATAAAAACATTACATATAATTGGCCCCAAGACCTATCCTTGAGGAATTACACTAGCTACCTTCTTCCAGCAACACTGTTCCCTTTTTAGCAGTCTCCCTGTCAGCCAGGCTTTTTTCCTGCTTTACAGCTCACGTGTTGTGCTCCATCATCCTCAGTAAACTGTATTCAGGGGCAGGTGAATTTATCCTTTAAGATTTTGCTCTCTGCTATCTCAACAAAGACAGAGATCAGGTTGGTCTGGCGTGATCTGTCCTACATTATCCCCCATTGCCTTTTTTCCTATTCATCTGACTCTCTTCATCTTTTCCTTCAAATGTTTTCAAGCTTTACAGACTATTCTAATCAGACTGTCTGGTATACAGTCATACGACTATGAACTAGCTTGTAAGTAATTAGCAAATGGAAATTCAAATTATTTTCTTGGGGCATAGTGGGAAAGCCCACCCAGAACCACCTCCTTTTGCTATTAAAACAAAGTTGTAAGGGCTCAAGCCTCTTACAACTTCATAGTTATCAGCCTAGTGGTTATCAGGACTTGCTCTTCCAGTCGTCTCTTGGAATAAACGATTTCACTTTGAACGTTGAAAGTAAGTTAGCTCAGTTCCTTGTCATGAAAGAGCTGCCCATCTCTGGCTCAGAGAGGTTAACTGGCAGGATGCAAACACTTCTACTCTCCTTTGTATTTCTGCTTTAATAAAACTCTTTTTTAGGCTTACAGCTTTCTCCTTGCATTGTATGAGAGAGCACGGGTGCCTCACCTGGGATTGTGTATTGCATTAGGTGCCAAGAAACCTGAAATTACACATATTATTATTTATCAATTTAAGAACCCTTGCTACTGTGATCTAGAAACTAGATTCTTTAAAACAGCATAGAGAGTGTTCAACAGAAAAGGCTTGTTCTATCATAATCTGGTTTTTTCCTATTTGTAAGCAAGGAGAAACGGAGAGCAAAATATCTTCTCAAGGTTGCAAAACTTCCAGGGCAAGTGTCAAACCCAGTGTTTGGCATCATCTCAGTTCCAATATACTTTACAGAGCTGATTTTCTTTCACTTTTGCACAGAATACCAAGAGGGTCACCTCACCTTCACAGTATTTTACCCCACAGATATATTTAAGGGATTTGAAAGGCACCCACCACAGTAAAGTAAGCTTCAACATCCACGGACATTCTTCTCTGCTTTCCTGTTCTCCCATCATGTATTCAGAGACAGGCTAATTCCTCCTCCCAAAATTAGCTATAAAGTGTATGACACTAGGATGGCACCACTTTGTGAATGATGGGCTTCCTCTGGCTTGTTCCTAACATTTGCTGGATTATTTTGGTTGCTTGGCCCTTCAGAAAGGCTCTCACGCGTTGATCAGACGCAGCTTTATGATCTTTCTGCATGTTCTCAAAAAGAAAATAATTTTAAAACTTCTAGCCTTCTTATTTCTAGACAGAGCAAAAAATAAAACTCATTAATCATGTCCTGCAGAACGTCACTATTACAGATGCTGTGGAGAGTTGCCACAGTGGCAGTAAAATATTCATATTTTCAGAAAACCAATTACAAGGTACAGTAAATCACTTAAACGTGTTACTGGGGATATTCAGAAAGCAGCGAGAATTTCTTCCTGTACACATAATTACCTGAGGCAACCACTTCTTTTCAGAGCCAGCGAGAGGAAAATGATAGGTGACGGTGAAAAGAGAAAGAGCATTTGCAGAGATGCTTTCCAGCATAAAAAAGTCCCCATTTTTCACCCTTGACTTCAACAGGACCTGAAAGCTCTCCGCACCTCAGTAGTTAGCAGAAAGTGTGCTCTAAGGATCCATTGTAAAACCTCGCCAACAGCCTATTGAAAGCACGGTTTGATTACCCTGACCACCCCAGCAGAACTCCTGGCCATTTGCTCTGCGCTTCTTGTGAAAACAAGACCAACGAGATTTTTTGCTAGCGTTGTAAAAGGACCTTGTCATTTCATTTTCTCTCTGATAGTGGTCCTTACCCCCACTGGTATTCCTCAACTTCCACATGAATGTAAATTTATGAGAAAAAATTTATATGTCAATATCTCTCATGGTCTCAACTTTTTATGTTCTAAATCCCTCTCCCACAGCTTTTCCTACCACAATGCTGACATGTCACTGGCATGGGGCTTGGGGGACGCTGGGCGTCATTTGTGGCTTCTGTGACCACTTTATATGTGTGTGAGGAAACCCATGGTTGTCGTCACCTTAGCCCCTCCCTTAGGTCCTCACTCCTTATGCATCTGCAAGCCTTTTGCATCTGCTCACAAATCTGGACCGCTGGTTCTCTGAACTGAAGAACTGCCTTTTCCTGCGGTTTTGTGTGTTATACAGCCAGGAGCTCCAGATGCTGCCATGACAGAATGACATAACAGTAGGAAAAAGTCCCATGGGCATGTGTTTTTAAACTGCTGCGTACAACCGAACGATACTGGCTGTGTGGCAGTGTGATTGTTCAACAATGACTGCACGTATCTTCTTTGCCTGGATTCTGCTAATAGTTACTATGGAAATGTAAATTAAATAACTGGTGGTGTGTTGGACTACAAATACACCTGTAGATGTTGGCTGCAATGCCTACTTTTTAAACCAAAATTTCTGCGTTGGATGTAAAGGCAAGAAATATTTGCCCGAAACACAAAACAAGAGACCTCCTGTCATCCTTACCGAGCTGCTCTCTAGACAGCACTCCCAGGCCTGAATGAGAAGATACGTTGGCTTTGGCAGAAAAGAAAATATCTCTCTCTCTTCCCTTAACTTCTTGTTTTGTTCCTTTCCTTCCTTTTTCCTTTCTTCTTTTCCCTTTTTATTGCCTTTTTTGTTTATTTTCCTCTTAGATGCTTTCCTTTGTTCTGTTTTTTTTTTCTCAAATATCATTCCTCTACTCACATCATAGAGAGTTTGTGGCGTTAACCTACAAAACTGCTGAGATGGAGAATTATTTCTAAGCACACTTGCCTAAGTTTAATTGCTGTTTCTTGGCAGTCCCTCTAAATCCCCTTTCTGTGCTCGACCTCCTTCCTTTATCATCAGTGGCTTGATCTTCATAAGCTTCTTCTGTTGACCTGCCAGCTCCCCCAGAAAAAGAAAATATTGCTTCAAAGTACCACTGACCTTCTTTGACTATGGATTGTGTTGTGCTTTCCAGAAAAACATGTCACCCAAGAGCCACCAGACAGTGACCTTTCATTGCAACCAGGGTGATTCTCTTGTGTTTACACTGACATAAATTGTAAATAATCCCACTGAAGTCAGTGAGTCAACTCTGCTTTACTATATATCTGAAACGAGATATATCTCCATATATGGTTAAAAGCTTCCAACAGGTCCACTACAGTATAAATTCTGCACACGATAGCTTTAATACCCATGGGTACAGTGCTTACCTATAAAAGTTGACTGGACTCACATGTCCAAACAAGGGCAAGTTCCTGGAAGATCAGATACAGTTTTCCATCGCTTCACTTTTGTTATCACTATTGCAAAGCAACACTGTGGTTGCTGTCAGCTGTAAAAGGGCACAGGACTGCTTTTGTAGAAGTGCTCAGGACAGGAGTGACACTTGGAAGCACACTGACCATTTTAATTTCTCCAGGCAGCACACGTATATACACACTATACCTTACATAAAAGCTGCACGTGTTTCATGCTGTCCTGTGAGATGCCAAATGCAGCCACATAGTCACTTAACACTGGGCAGAAATTATCATGCCTCCCATTTGTTAATAAGGGGAAAATTATCTGATCAGAACTTATCTGATCGTAGGTATACACACACATGCACAAATACATGCATCTGTTACAAGGATTTTGTTATTGACTTTGGTGAGAGCAATATTCCATCTGTGGGAAGGGAAACTGATGGCAGACAAGAAATAAATTACAGTTTCTTGCCCTTTGACTATCTTGCCTGTGCCTATGCCAGCGTACCTCTCTTGGGAACGCCTGCAAAACAGCAAGCCTGTGGACCACCTGAAAGATGTCTGAAAGTGTCTTAAATCAGCCTCCTAGACAAATATTTCCTCTTTCTTCAACACAGCATAATTTCAACATCCAAATAACATCATATTTCTGCCTAACAGGAACAATAACTTATTTGTGTCGTACCTCCAACCCCATCATAGACTTCACTGCACTTGCTACCGGGTGACTTTGTTTGAATTTTTGTCTTTAAAGCACAATGCGTGAGACTCTGTACTGCAAAGACATCAGTAGCTACTTCATAGTTAAATGGTTTGAGATTTGTAGGATTAAAATGTCACTGTTTCACACTTTAAGGACTAGATTTCGTGTCCAAATTTAACAAATGAATTCTTCAGAGGACAACTGAATTACTACACTATTTCTGAATTTGATACCCAGTGACTGCTGCAGCAGAAGCAATTAAAATGAGCCGGGTGGAGCAATTAAATATCGAGAAATGAACAACTGCAATCCCTAAAACTTTCAAACATCAAACATGCATTTATTATTACAACATCCCACAGAATACTTACCAATATTTAAAGATAAACAGAAAATATTTCCAATTCTTTTAATAAAATGTCTGTTTACTGAAATGCAGTTGGAATATCTCATAATTATAAACAAATAGACATCCTTTAATCTTCTTAAGAAGAACTTTCTCTGAAGTTTGAAAGTCAAAGTAGGTGTGTCAGGAAATGTTTTTAATTTCGACTAATCTAGATTAGGGCTATAAAAACCTGGATGAGCCAATCCAAGTTGAACCTTCATGATGAAAGGAAATTCTTGTGGAAGTGAGAGGTGTGCAGCGACATTTGGGGTATGTTTGGATATAACCATTCACTGGACAGGAAGACACAGGAGCAGTTGTTTGTATTAAATGTGATCAATAATTACACCTGTAGTGAATGGCGATGGTGGAGATGGTTAGGAAATACCCTGAATTACAATGTTAACTGTATGCAGTTGGTCATTAGTATTGCAGATGTCAACATGTGATGTTCCAAGAGCTTGCGTGTGTTCTAGGGGCCAGTTAAAATCAATATTAAATTAACTATATGTTTTCCATGTCAAGAGTATAGTCCTTGACAGAATGAAGACTGGTAAGCTTCTCTGTCACAATTTGAGTTTTTTGAAAGAGTCAAAATGCAATTATCACAATGAGGGACTCTGCCTTTTCTCTGGGAGTCTGTTGTGACAAAGCCATGGAATTTAAGTTAAAATTGTGATAAAAATTCAATTTCCAGTTGCAGTGTAGCTGAGCTCAGTGACGGCTGTACCTGTGCACACACCTGGCCCACTTGGCCATCATTTGCCTGAATGGCCCAGGAACTCCTCAGCTAGTCCCTGCCCAAGGGAGACAAACTGTTCGATGGGCTTATTTGATACAAATATTGACTTCAAAGAAGCTAATTGACTGAACTCCACAACAAAGCATTTGACAGGAAATCTCCAGGTGGGAATTTTGGACAGCCACTTCCCCCAGGCAGATCCTGCTGGGTTCAGTCCAATTACTAGACGCTATTTTTATGCTTAAAATGTGCTGATTAACTCTCTGGGTGGAGAAGTTGGCAGTTCCAGGGACTTCCCCAGGCAGTCTCCACTGTAGAATTAACCAAACTCTGTATAGATTATTTTAAATAGTCAGTAGCAACTGTTTCTGAACATGCAGAAAAGGTCACACAGGACACTATTTTATACTAGCTAAGATGGGACACTTTTTACACAAAATTCAAAATAATCAATAGCAATGGCTCCTGCATGTGCCGGAGTAGTCACGTTTGACTATGGCCCAGCTGAACTATAAGAATTCACTGGAAGAGCTCCAAGAATCCCACTTGATATGGCTGAAGTTGTCACTGCAAAGGAAAGGACAGAGGCTACACGAGTTGCTCCCTTTAAAGGGAATTCTGAGCCAAAGAAGAAATAGGAAGTTTCTCCACAAATCACAGTAGCCAAATACGACAGTTCATGTATCTGTTAATAAGTGGGAAATAAAAGTAAAATTAATG
This sequence comes from Pterocles orientalis, assembly GCA_011057875.1. Taxonomy (NCBI): domain Eukaryota; kingdom Metazoa; phylum Chordata; class Aves; order Pterocliformes; family Pteroclidae; genus Pterocles; species Pterocles orientalis. Next base: position 112,304 of record WKFP01014224.1, on the reverse strand, counting down.
ATTTTTTGCAAATATTTCAGTTCCTAAATGCTGTGAACAGCAGTTTCTCTGTTGGTTTTTCTGCAGCCACGTTTTTATTTGCTTGAGACATGATATGTGACTAGGTGTTGCCATTTTACACACAAGATTTGACAAAAAATTACGTACGATCAATCACAGAAATGCTTACCACTTCTGTTTCCTTGTTAAATTAAAAAAAATAAAAATCTTCAAGAATATTTAAGTAAGGTATTGCCAACACCAGGAAGAAAAATAAGAGGAAAGAAAATAATAACATTTCATTAGAAAATAAAAAGTAATTATTCCAGTGCATTCTGTTATCTTCTTTCATTAACAGTCACTGCTCCCCTTCAGCTGGTTCACTCGACTTGCTGTTTTAATCACTCGTTTTACCAAATTTAATTTATCTAGACATAATCATGTAAATTATAAGCAGTAAATCAGGTAACAAGTAATAACGACAGATAACGCAGTTACTTTATTTTATTCTCCACACAATAAACTGGTATGGCTTTATCAGAGAAAAGAGAAACGTTACCTGACTTGTCAGTGCTCTGTTTATACACGCAACGGAGTGGGAGACTGGGCTTTTAATCACAAATTTGGGTGCTCCTGTACAAACCAAGAGAGTCTGGAAGAACTGACCTCAGAATCTTCAGCTTGGAAACAAAGATGAGCGTTGATCAACACCAACATCTGTACACAAGGACAGGGGCCTGTTTGGTTACCTGGGAGTCGTTTGTCCTAGTGAGCTGCAATAACTGTATCTCTGAATTCCTTTGGTTTAGACTCTACCCAAAAACAGCTGAGCACCTGCAAAAAGTCAGAAGAACGAGTGTAGGACTGTATTTCTGTGCACGTGCACACGCATGGGTGCATACATACACAACCAGAGCAAAGGCAAGAAAAGGTCTGTGAGTGCTAAGATGCTACAGTAACTTGGTGACTTCTTTAAAAAGATATTTTTGTCACCCAAATGCCTAAAGGAATTTCATCCAGCTAGTTTAGCAGTCCCAGTGATTGGATTTAAGAACTCGTCCTGAGGAGCCTGTTCTCCCACTGTCTTGTCAGCTTTATTCTACAAATACCTATGTCCCCACTTGTGAATGCTCAGGCATGGGTTGTACCAATCCTGGACCATTCCACGAACAGAAATTCAAGTATTTAAAAGCCTATTGAGAATAAATACAAAAGGAAGACTGGTAGACCCAAAGCAAATATTTAAGATCTGAGACACAACTTTGTAGCCAGAATTTTTTTTTTTAATGTGCAGAATTTGTACTCCGTGATATCTACATTCTGTAGTGAACAGAAGAACTGTTCAGGATGATCAGTTCATACCTGCCTGACTCTCTTTTCCAACCACATGATGACACGCAATAATTGCATGAAGCATAAAAAAAACACAGTGAAAAATAGGCACAGAATGTCATTGTGACAGTGCAAAATAAAAACCATAGTATCATCTAGAAAACAATGTTGATAATTATCCACTTTAAGAGAACACTATGTTTAACTGACACAGCATTCGCTTAGTCTTACCATTATATTCAGTTCACAGACGCACAACACATGGGAATATCTGTTTGAAGAATGAAAAAGGCCAGCTACAAGTTTTCAGAACAAAATATCTTTGATTTTCTTCACAGAAGCTGCTCAAGTATATTTTAATAAGGTTTCATCAAACCTTATTAAAAATTTTCAACTATGACTAATTTCCTGCTTTGTTCAGTGAATCGACTTTTTCTGAATACACAGACCTTTACAATTTAAAAGTTACTTTGGTTTTTAGAATGCAATCCAAAAAAAGAGTAAAATAATTTTAAGTTTCTGAAAACAAGCACAAGTTTACAGAGTCGCTTTTAATTCTTCTACCCCATTACATTTTCCTCTTTACTTTCCCAGTGTAGCCTCACATGTATAGCGGATTTCTACACAATTTCTACACACAAATTTACATTTCCACCCTGCTAGTGCCAGGAATGACCACATAAAGCCATACTGGCTTGAGAACATTTTGCAAAAATAGTTTAAAAAGTTTCTCAGCATTGGAACTCCTGACGCACCCTGATAACCACGAGAAAATCAGTTTGCTGGTGAAATTCCGGGAGACTTCACTGCACACTGCAGAGAGATGTTTCATGCCTTTTAACACCGTCAGAAATATTCACCAGAGTGCGTTTCAGCCCAGTTTTTAAAATAATTTCATGTCTAAGGTTTCCCACTTGCTGGCAAAAATCTGTGGCTGCTTTGATAAAGCTTCAGTAGCATCACTCCTCTGATGATGAAAGAGTGGAACAGGATTCCTGGGCCAAGTGGCTTTTTCTGCAGTTGTTTCCCTGAACAAAAGATCTGAATTCCAAGGTCAGCTCCAGCAAGTCCCTGCATAGTCCTCAGATGATACAACTTCTGCTCCTACTGTCTGCTACCATCTCAGGTGTCTGAACACCAGCGTAACTGTGAACATCTTTTCTTCTGGTCACTTCGTTGAAGATTTTTTCAATGAATCCGTCTTGTGCTAAGATTCAAATGCATGATGAAAACCAGGAAAGGATGTTCAGAAGTGTAATTCTGAAAAATAATAATCTGCCACACCAATGTAGTGTATGCTCCTAAATGACTCCACTAGAAAGGAGCAGATCTGTTGAGTAAATGGTCTTTTTTCCACCTACTGTTCAGTGAAGACAATGAAAAGATCCTTCTTCACATCAGCAGTCTTTGGACTAGGCCCCAGACACTTTTGTGCTGCTCAAATTGTCTCTAAGTTGGAGGGACATGGATTTGACAGAAGGACCACTCGCTGGATAGGGAATTGGCTGGATGGCCGCACTCAGAGAGTGGTGGTCAATGGCTCAATGTCCAAGTGGAGACCAGTGACAAGTGGTGTTCCACAGGGGTCAGTATTGGGACCAGTGTTGTTTAACATCTTTGTTGGAGGCATGGACAGTGGGATGGAGTGCACCCTCAGCAAGTTTGCTGATGACACCAAGCTGTGTGGTGTGGTGACACGCTGGAGGGAAGGGATGCCATCCAGAGGGACCTTGACAGGCTGGAGAGGTGGCCCCATGCAAACCTCATGAAATTTAACAAGGCCAAGTGCGAGGTCCTGCACGTGGGTCGAGGCAATCCCAAGCACAAATACAGGCTGGGCGGAGAATGGATAGAGAGCAGCTCTGAGGAGAAGGACTTGGGGGTATTGGTTGACGAGAAGCTCAACATGAGCCGGCAGTGTGCGCTTGCTGTGCAGAAAGCCAACCGTGTCCTGGGCTGCATCAAGAGAAGCATTAGCAGCAGGTCAAGGGAGGTGATTCTCCCCCTCTACTCTGCTCTC
>WKFP01014224.1:96764-108950 GCA_011057875.1 Pterocles orientalis | reverse complement strand
ATGCCCCATCCCTGGAGGTGTTCAAGGCCAGGCTGGATGAGGCTTTGGGCAACCTGGGCTAGTGGAGGGTGTCCCTGCCCATGGCAGGGGGGTTGGAACTTGATGATCTCTAAGGTCCTTTCCAACCCAAACCATTCTATGATTCTATGATTCTATGTCCATTGAGTTTAACAAGGCAAAAATAAAATTTCAGCCTAATCCTTCTGCCCTTTCACCCCTCTGTTTCTCCACTAGCATTTTCTTCTCTTCAGACTCAAATGCAATTTAGACATCTCCATTTTCAAGGTCATTCTCCACCTTGCTCTCTTGACACCATCAAAACACATTTGCTGTTTTTTTCGTAACTCGTGATCCACTAGCCACTCAGTCTCAACTGCCTCTTAAATTTCACACCCAGGGTCTTTCTTCCTTGTTGCTGTTCATGCTTAAGAAGACCTTCCAATAACTGTCTTCAAATGTACCTAATTGTTCTCCTTCAAATTTCCACTTCAGTCCTCCTGTGACATTTAGAAATACTCAACATGAGTTGGGCCTGTTTATTACCTTCAGTTAACTGCTGTCTAAACATTTCCTTGTGTTCTCCTTTTGTCTGCATCCTATGTTGTCTTTTGTTTTAAATTCAGATTGCAAATGCTCTAGCACAGACACACTTTTCTTCTCTCTTCCCACCTCTTCAGACTTTAACATTCTGTCCATGACTCTGAGCTAAAGTAACAGCAGCAAAAATTATTTACAACGGATCATGTTAGTTGCTGCATACAACACATACTAAATCTGAAATTTTACTTACAATGGAAAGCTTTATTTTCATATTCCTTTTTCATGTGTCTCCTTTCTCCAGTTTCACATTTTTGTCTTCCTTTACTTAGGAAATTCGCTTTTTCTCTCTCTTCCACCATTATCACTTTGTTTCCTTATCTGTCTCAGACCAGTCTTAATTTATGTCTCTGTTACACACTTACCTTCTTTTTACCCTCTCTTCTATGCCTCTTTCTCCCCCTCTCCCTCTCATCTTCCTTCTCGAATTCTTTTGGAAGATTCAACAACTACATCTTCCTAAGTGGAAATAAATTGCAGTTATTCTTGACCTTTATAGAAAAGCGGACATTCAGGAATTTTTGCAACGCCTGCTTCACTACGTGGTCTGCCATACAAGTACTGGGATCCAGTTGCTGTGCCAGGCTCACCCAATCAAAATGCAAACTGGCTCGTCTTCCAGCTTTTGGTCTCCAAAGAGTCAAGTATGGAAAAGCAGAAACAATTGCATGCTGGTGGGTACACTATAAAACAGACTTCTGCGAGGAGGGACCAACTGCCCTGAGTCAATTTCTTTTTGCAGATGTGAAGTGAGTTAGCACGGTGTTACAAAAGGTTCAGCATTGCATTTTTCTGAGACTGAGTGCATTTAGACAGGTATCTAAACAGAAACTCCATCACGAAACTTCATCCTTTCCCATCTGCTTTCCTAGTTTTCTTGCAGCCTAAATTTATTTATTTTGGTAGAGGCAAACTGGGTAGAGCTAGTTAGAATTTTTTTTTTTCCCCCTCTGGAAAAAATATGTACTTTTCTGTCCAAGACTAAAAGCAATATATTTTTTCTACAGTATTTTTAACAATAAACTAGAAGCCTCTGCTGTTTTGCCAAGATAGACTTTGAGATGATCACAGGTTGCTTCCTTCCTCCAAATTGCTCAGAACTCAACAGCTAGCTGACACATTTAACTTTGTTTAGTTAAAAACGTCGTTCCTATTGAAAAAGTCACTTCAACATTTGGTTGTTTTGGGGTTTTTTTAAACTTAATAATGGTACCAAGCTATCAGACCAGATGAAGAATCAGGTTATACAATGTTTTTCCCACTCATTAATTTTTTTTCGGGTTTTACCCAAAAGAATTTGCAATTGCAGCTATAACATGTGATCAGAAGGATTATTGTGGGGGGGCTACTAAGGGCTGAGAGACAAGCACTGGAGCACATGGAGTAAGGAAGTACTAGTGGAGGAGCGTTTAATGGAAACGGCACAAGAAATCTGCAGAAAAATCAGGCTTTTTAAAATGCTGCTGCCCACAGAAGAGCTTTTTCTTTCTGTAATACCATCTACTCTGGTCTACAGGGGGCCTGAGCTCTGACAGATGCCTGCTGGTAACCCACTGGGGTGGTTTCAAACATTATCGACCTCAGCTGTTTGTTTCCTTGCCTCTATTGAAGGCTCCCACTCCCACAGCAAAGGCATTAAAAAGCAGCCTGTTCCCACCCCAACCACTCCAATTCACAGGGCTCCTCACAGCCTAAGCTGCCTCTGAAAGGATGCTGAAACACTGATTTGCAAACTGGACCAGCTAAGGCAAGCTGGGTCCTCCCTGGCAGCCAGCGCAGCTGCTGCAACAACCTCCAGCAGAAGGTTCTCTTGCTCTGCAGGAGTGTTGTGTCCTGAACCACTGCAACCCCTGACTCAGAGAACGTGATTCCGATCCTGTAGGACCACATCCACCACAACAGAAATTGCTCTGTGGTCAAGGTGTTTGTTATACTGGTTGCTGTATATTTTTGCCACTCCCATATAAAACAGCACAAAATAAGAAAAGGAAAGTGACATAAAATGTATTGGACAGTATTCACGGTGCATGCTGGCTGTGTAAATCAGGACTATGATGACAGAGGGTTATGAGAACACAAAACCAGTGCAGATGACCATAATAATGATGCTGCCTGTTCTTTAATTGCTCTGGTTTACATTCATTTAGAAGGTGATTGAATTGGACCTTTGTGCTGCCTGCTGAACTTCTGCAAAGCCATTAGACTTTGTCTTACATCAACGAACACAGCTGAAATGCCCTCGTTGTGGAGCATCACAGTGTGCCTGAGGTTCTCCTGTACCATCTCACCCCTGGAGGACATTCCTGCCTCCTTTGGCCTGTGTGATGCCACCTCTCCATCCTGCCTGCACAGCTCCTTCTGCTCCTTTCTGGCTACCTGGGAGGACATGCAGCAGGGCTGGGAGCTGGTTAGGATGTTCCAGGGTCCTGCTTTGTGTATTTGCCATGCAATGCAGGTGATCTTAGAAAACCTGTCTCCAAGCAGGTTAAGGCAACTGCAACCCAACATAATTTCCAAGTCAAATTACCTGAAGAAAGTAAACGACACCTACTGCATTATTTGATCTGAATAGCACAAACGTAAAAGCTCTTGAATGCTGAAAAGGCTTTCACAACATTCGAGAGAACTGCTGATCTGAAAGGCAAGTTTGGAAAACTTTTTCTTACAAAACAAAGGCACTCCATCGCCAGCTTGCTGACAGTTTAAGTGAGCTTCCTCTTGTGGAAGTTTATTGTTAGTGGCACTAATGGTTGCTGATCCACCAGTCAATATGCACAACACATTTCTCTTCCAGAATGGCAGCCACTTAAAAGTTTGGCTCATGTATGAATTTTTGCAGTAAAAGGAAAAAAAAAAAATCCCAAATTACTGTATGCCCATCTGATACCCCACTTCAGAAAAGCCCATATACCAAAGCAATCTAAGCAACATCTAGTACTGGATATTAAGTAATAACCAGAGTTAATTTAAATAGAGTTATTTTTTGTTCTGTGTTATTTTAAATAATGTGAAGAAAATAGCTTGCTGATGAAACAACATTTTCTGTCACCCAAGGAGAAATTAAAACTGTCTTAATCCCTACACCGTTTATCGAAACCTTGAAAATATTTACCCTTAATTCTCAAGGTATTTTTTGTAGCCCAGCAGTGAACATCTGCATCACAACATCCCTAATTATTCTTGCTTTTTCTCAGGCCATGACAGGTCCCTCCTTTAACTCTAGAAGTCCTGCATCTTGCCACAAGCCCTCAGCCCTGCTCTGAGTCCAAGGCTACAGTACTCCTGCCTGCCGACACGGCGGTAGGGTTGGATGTCCATCGTTCCTGCCATGGTCTGAGAGCAAACACAGCAGCCCAGCTTGGTACTGCCAAGGTCAGGAGTCTGGCCAAAATCCTGTTCTGGTTTGTGGCAAACACATCTGACCATCAGGTGAGGGTAAGGGAAACTGGAGCCGTTAGCTGTAGGTGCTCATCTTTTCCTTCTTCGACCATTAGAATAAGTAGTACTTTAACATTTGTTATACTCTTTCGCACCACAAGACATTAAATCATGCATACGATTAGCTGATAAAGAAATTATGAACAAAATATGTATTTAGAGAAGAACAGAACCCACTTTTTGTAGCTGAAAATCTGCATCACAGGCTTCAGCAATGGAAAATACTATCCCTGCTTTCATTTACTGTGGTAAAAAGCAGAATCTTTGATGATAATCTACCACTCGTTAAGGAAAAATAATAATCACTCACCCCAGATGACTGGGGGAGTCAAATTTTGCAAAGCTGGCTTTAATCTTGCGGTAATCACTTTTCCCCTCTTGACTACTCCATGCTGTCCCAGTTTATGTCGCCCCAGGCCTCTAGTCCATCTGGCCTATAGGTGAACCTATCACTGCCATCTGTCATTTCCGACAATTTTTTAAAAGTTGTATCTATAGGAAGAGTGAGGAAAACAGACATAAGCAAATTCTGGTTGATCTTTTCTTACTGGAGAACCAACAATAACTTTATTACTGACTCTTCCTGCTTTCTATGAAGAATAAACAAATGAGAAACATTAATTCTCTTGTTCTGCAAAGGCACATTCTTTAGCACAGTAAATTCATTGTCGAAAGCCCAGCCTGGAATGGGAAACAAAAATGGCATCTGCAATATTTAATCAATTATTGTCTTGGATTGACCTTGTCACTATCAGGAACTCTTGTCTGGTGCATTCCATAATTTTTATTTTTCTCTTGTGTATTTTTCTGCCAGGAATCTTTCCCAGACATCAAGGAGGAGTGACTTAAAATGCATAAATCTAAAATAAAAAAGAAGAAAAGCTGCCACTTCAGTCCCAGGCTCCTCACTTGATATTCTCTAGCCCCCTCTAAGCTGGCCATCAATGCCACGAGCAGTGAAAGTGAGAAGCGCAATGTTGCTGACGCTAGCACCTCTGTGGCAACTGTTGTAACATCCAGTGCCCTTGGGATGAGAAAATTTCTCCAAGCTGCAAGCCATTAATGCCACTGTTAAGTGTCCTCCTCCAAAAGCCATTGACAGAAAAAAGGGAGTGTTCCTCCCATACTCAGTAAAATAAAATACAATATACGGGAAAATCAGGTAATTGCAAGGACAGAGAGGCACCTTTAAAATATGATTTAACCCCTCAGGCATCCAGTGTAAGCACAGCACCTGTGAAGAAAAGCAGGAACTGGGATTCACCTTAATTTGGGTAATTTCAAAGAATTTATCAAAAATACTGTATAGAAATTGGCACATTGACGTTCTGTTTATGTAAACTCTCCAACACATGTAGTCAAAGCCTGTTTAAAATGACATAGGAATGGATTTTTAAGGAGATTTCCAGATTTCATGGTCTTTAGCTCCTCTCCTATGTGGTACTTGAACCCAATATCTTGCTCAGAATCAAACACTATATTAAGAAAAAAAAAAAAGGAAAAGTGAAGAAACATCCCAAATACTGGTGCTGTTATCTATGCCTTCCTGTGATAATCTTCTTCATTTTCATTTTCTAAATCACCACAAGCAGGGCAGAATAGACATGCTGGTATCTTTGGAGTATCTTAGTTACTCTGAGGATAAAACAATCTCAGGTCATTTCCTTTCACTGCAAAAGCTTCAGGATGGAGTGGTGGAAGAACAGAGCAGGAGAATTCTTCACGCTGCAGGTGAGAGGTACGTGGAGTTGGCATTACCTATCCTCACTGAGATTTAAGCGTCCTCGTTGCATGATAATGCACAGCAACTCATTATGCCACAGTACATTGGCCACGGGAAATGAAAAACAGCGAAATTGCTTCCGTATTCCTCCAGCAATAAAAGCTTTACAGCTGTGATAAATTGCGTATTTATCTGAGCCTTCCTTTAAACCAATCAGTGGCCATTTCAGTTTTTTTAAACATTGATATAAATCAAAAAGAAACTGCTTTTATCTGCAGCCAATGCTGCAGACACAATGTTGATAAGCACAGTATAGGTTGAAAAACACTGATTCCTCCCATTCTCATTCTGCCCTCAGAAAAGAATCAAATGTTGGTTTCTGTACTAAAAATAGCAAATCTAATAAGGTGTATTAAGAAAGCCTTTGTGAGGATATCATTACGATTCATTAAATAAGGGATGCTTTGATCTGGACTACTGAATAATAATAATGCATTTACAAACACAGGGATTTGTTATTAATGAAATGTATATATTAGGAATTAATGAACAACGAGATTATATAATGCAATATGAAGTTACAAAAAGATATTACTTGAGGGATAAATATAAAATGACAGGATAAATTGCATGACGAAGTTCAAATTAAACTTAAAGCCCTTGAAAAAATAAATTAATATCCATCATGAACTGAACATTTTAAAATAAATTTAGTAAGAGGATCTATTCTGGACATTGAATAAATTTTTTTTTCATGTAAACTCGATATCATTTTTAAAGAGGTCTTAGAGAAAAAAATCCTAAAATTAATGTTACAGTTTATTAATCCAAATTCTACTTCACAAATACCATTACTTTCTGTGTAAGCCATCACTAAGCTAGTGAAGAAACTTCCCTTTGCGTCGATTGTCCTGTGATTTTCATCTTCAAGATTTCTTGCACATTCCTTTGAAACATTTAGAAAAGACCATTATTGGAGGCAAGAAACAAGTCTGGATAGCCTGTTCCTTTGTTGGTCTTTTCATCTGTGCTGCATCGGTGTCTGTGAGCGCATAGGATACCAGTAGGAAGTGTGGAATGACCAGGGGATGTATTTTTTACTGTCACTCCATCCATAACTATCCATTTCCCCTGCCCCGTCTCTGCAACCACCTAACAGAAACCTGTACCACATCTCCTGTTTGCTTCTGTATTGGTCAAAAAGACGATTATGTGTGGCTAGTGGGATATAGCTGGACTAAAATCTTATGGAAAAAGCTCTCACAAATGAGACAAAATCCAGATATGAGTCTCAAACCTGCGTTTTGGCCCCACCTCTGGTTAAATACTCAAGGATTTGTGGATGAAGGGGGAGCAATGGGTATGTAAAAAACATTATGATCAACAACAAATCAGGGTAAAAGACTCCTAAATGGGAATAATTGCAGTTCTGGAATCTATATGGAAGAAAAATCAACGATGAGACGTATTTACGATATGAAAAAATGACCCCAGTGATATTCAGGAAAACAATTTACTTTTCCGAAATGTTACTTGCTGGAATTCTCCTGTTTTAAAGTTAACTAAAACTTTTGAAATCAATTATTATCCACCAACTACTTTGCAAGCCAGACGTCTTAGGGAAAAAGAAACACCCGTGCTGTTCTGACAAATCAGGCAATAAGTGCAGGACCGATAGTCTGATTGAAGCCACCATGATCAGCCTCATCTGTATTTCCTCGTTTATTACAGACATCTTCTGCTTCAGGAAAATACTCCCATCTGCCTGTAGCATAGCTTAGAGCTAGAGTAAAAAATCTGTTTTTTTCCCACCATACACAAGCAGAGTAACTCAACAGTCATTACACAGAACAGACACGGAGAAGAGAAACTCAAAGTGTCACATCAGCAATGTCACGTTCTCAGTTCCTGTAAACCATTTTATATGGATTTGTGCACACATCAGAAACAGCTCATCAGGGGGCTTCTGTCACCCTTTTAAACCTCATCCTAGTAGCTCCTACTTATTTCTATCCTATCAACAACTGGACAGCTCAGTTACTGCAGTGCCAGTGTACAACAAGTGTTTACACCAGCACTGTTACTTCACAGAATCACAGAATCACAGAATGTTAGGGATTGGAAGGGACCTCGAAAGATCATCCAGTCCAATCCCCCTGCCAGAGCAGGAACACCGGGATCAGATCACACAGGAACGCATCCAGGTGGGCTTTGAATGTCTCCAGAGAAGGAGACTCCACACCCTCTCTGGGCAGCCTGTTCCAGTGCTCTGTCACCCTCACTGGAAAGAAGTTTTTTCTCCTATTCAAGTGGAACCTCCTATGTTCCAGCTTGAACCCATTGCCCCTTGTCCTGTCACTGGATGTCCCAGAGAAGAGCCTGGCTCCATCCTCCTGACACTCACCCTTCACATATTTATAAACATTGATTAGGTCACCCCTCAGTCTCCTCTTTTCCAAGCTAAAGAGACCCAGCTCCCTCAGCCTTTCCTCGTAAGGGAGATGCTCCATTCCCTTCATCATCCTCGTGGCTCTGCGCTGGACTCTCTCCAGCAGTTCCCTGTCCCTCTTGTACTGAGGGGCCCAGAACTGGACACAATATTCCAGATGTGGTCTCACCAGAGATGTTAGATTTACTCAGTATCTATCTCTCCTCATTCTGTTTTATTGAATAAGTTATCTTATTAAGCCATTTCTTGTCAAGCTTTTCTCATCAAGATGCAGAAGGACCCTACACTGTCTCTCTTTCTCCATCTCCCTCCTGCCACAGCCGGTGCAGAACACTCTGTGAACTCCGCCTCCAAAAAACCTAGGCTACTGGTCCAACACCTTTTTTCCATTAAATATTCTTACCAGTTCCAAACCTGAGCTTTGCTTTCCAGTTGTCCTAGTCTAAACATTATGAGATAGTCCATTGTTTCATGTAATTCAATAGCCGGAAGTAATTATTATTTTTGTATGACCAAATTTTGTGCCTATTAATCATTTTCAGAAGGAGCTTTTGTATAGGTTTCTTTTTAGAAACACCAAAACCTCCCAATTTTTCACAAAAAAATACATTAAGCATTTTATTGAATATGAGAGATGACTCATTTTTAAATATTGTTTTATTCTGTAACATGATTTGGGAAGTAATCAGCCACAAATCGAGACTGACTGCCACAGTCTAGTTTCTGCTGGATTGACTTTCACTGATTTGAACAACCCTACTGAAGCCAAATGAGCTTCAAATATTTGAGTCCTGGCAAAATCAGGGCACATTTAAGTGCAGGGTATTTTTTTTTTTGCTTCCTGTACTTGCTTGCTTCTTTAATGCATACATGGTATAGCAATATCGTTAAATATATTCTGTAGATTTTCTGGTGATTAGTTCCCTGATCACAGTATTTCCTCAGGTTATATGTCAACCACCGACTAGCTCCGAAGTGGCAGTACAGGGGTGACAAGTAATAGAAAAACATGACAATGGTCGGCACCCATAAAAAGCAGTTTAACACGAATGGTTCAAAGATTTGTTAAATAATTTAAAGAATTCTCAGGTATTAGGTGCAGGACATCCAAATAAATTTAACCCCAGGACTGAAAACTCTCTGATTATCTGTAATGGCAAATCTGGAAAGTGTCAGGACAACTCCAATGCTTATGAAATTGTCTCAGAATCTCACCTGGGAAATGGTAGAACAACTCAGCTTAATGGTCATTTTTATATCTTACTGGAAATCTGTTATTCTGACTTCATATCTTGATATATCATACAGCTGTCAGGATAGCACGTGGAAAAAAAAAAACCCTTGTCAAATATACATTGCAATCTTTTCACCAAATTTAGAGCAAACACTACAATGTCTAAGGAGACTGGTATGGAACACTCACTTCAACTTCTGATCACTTTTTTAATGAACTAAACTTTTACTTGAACACAGAGAAATGATTGATGTCAGCCATTCTCAGACTGGGTGTAGCATCTCAAATATCTCCTGGTGCAATGCTTTGGATTCTGTTGACTGACAAAGATGAACTCCGGACGTCATTGCAACATACAATAAGCCCTGTGGAAAGCCAAAGAAACTGGCTACTGCAAAAGTTGAGTCTGTGCCCTATAAAAAAGGAATTAAGAGAATTCGGCACTCATGAGTACAGAAGCCCTGAATATCAGCAGTTATTAGTTAATAAAAAATTTGGAGTTTTGTTCTGAGCCCGTTGGAAGCTGGGTGACAGAAGAACTTATGACAGCAGAAAGAGAAGCTGTCAAAGGAGCACCAATGTGTAATGAGAGAAAACATTTCAGAAAATAGAATATGGCTCCATTTCTGCTTGTCAGGATTCATAGAGGCTGAATAGCTCTGAATTCACTGCAAATCCGTCTCGGAAGGGAAAGCATGCCCAAGCACTTCCAGAGCACGGTGTCTGGTTGCATAAGCCTGCTCTCTCATGGTGATTAATGTGATTGTCAAACATTTACCAGTACTGGCATTTTGGCCCACTTACAATGGCAAATGTTTGTTATTGAAACCTGATTTTTTCCATTTTTATAGCATACGCTGAAAAAGGAATTAGTGTTCCCTTGCTTTGGCTTGTAAAATTGATGTGTCCCTCGGAGTGAAGTCATTGCTGGGAAAACAGGAGAGCACAAAAAGAAATCCATGGAACACTTCTTCAACCTAGACAGGTATAGATTACTGCATATGTCAAGGAAGTGCCATTTCAGCTAAACAGAGTGCAAATACAATTTAGTTTTGCATTGTGTCTTTCAAGCAGAAATCTACAAAATACATGTTCTTTTATCTCTACAATCTTTTGAAACACCCGTCTCTAAAGAATCAGAGCTAGAGGTTCTTGGAAGCTGAATGTCTACAAGCAAACGTGTAAGATGGTTTCTTCTGGAAGGAGGCTAATTGGTCTAATGTGCTGAGTGACATTTTACAGACGTAACACAAGATGCATGTCGTAAGTAGACTGATACAAGGTAGTTCCTTCCCAAATCTTACATACAGACCTAAAAAAGCTGCTGCATTACCTAAAAGTGTTCACATTCTGAGTCCTATATTTGAGAAGTCGTGGCAGTCTAGTGAAGTTCCTGCAGACTGGAAAAGGGGAAACACAGCCCCCATTTTTAAAAAGGGAAAAAAAGGAAGACCTAGGGAACTACAGGCCAGTCAGTCTCACCTCTGTTTCCAGCAAGATCATGGAGAAGATCCTCCTGGCAACTATGTTAAGACACATGGAAAATACGGAGGTGATTGGTGACAACCAACGTGGCAAACCGTGCCTGACAGATTTGATGGCCTTCTACAATGGGGCCACAGCACTGGTGGATAAAGGAAGAGCAATTGACATCATCTACCTGGACTTGTGCAAAGCCTTTGCCACTGTCCCGACATCCTTGTCTCTACACTGAAGAGACATTGATCTGATGGAAGGACCACACCGTGGATAAGAAACCAGCTGGATGGTCACACCCAAAGAGTTGTAGTCAACAGCTCGATGTCCAAGGGGAGACCAGTGACAAGTGACGTTTGTCAGGGGCTGGTACTGGGACCAGTGTTGTTTAACATCTTTGTTGGAGACATGGACAGTCAGGTCGAGTGCACCCTCAGCAAGTTTGCTGATGACACCAAGCTGTGTGGTGTGATGGACACACTGGAGGGAAGGGATGCCATCCAGAGGGACCTGGACAGGCTGGAGAGGTGGGCCCATGCAAACTTCATGAAGTTCAACAAAGCCACGTGCAAGGTCCTGCACGTGGGTTGAGGCAATCCCAAGCACAAACACAGGCTGGGTGGAGAATGGATTGAGAGCAGCCCTGAAGAGAAAGATTTGGGGGTGTTGGTTGACGAGAAGCTCAACGTGAGCCGTCAGTGTGCACTTGCAGTGCAGAAAGCCAACCATGTCCTGGGCTGCATCAAAACAAGTGGGACCAGAAGGTCGAGGGAGCTGATTCTCCCCCTCTACTCTGCTCTCAGGAGACTACACCTGGAGTACTGCATCCAGCTCTGGGGCTCCCAACATAAGGACATGGACCTGTTGGACTGAGTCCAGAGAAGGGGCACAAAGACGATCAGAGGGCTGGAGCACCTTCTGTATGATGACAGGCTGAGAGAGTTGGGGTTGTTTAGCCTGGAGAAGAGAAGGCTCTGGGGAGACCTTATAGCAGCCTTTGAGGCTTACTTAAAGGGGGCCTACAAGAAAGCTGGAGAGGGACTTTTTAAGAGGGCATGTAGTGATAGGACAAGAGACAATGCTTCAAACTGAAAGAGGGTAGATTTAGATTAGATACAAGGAAGAAATTCTTCACTATGAAGTTGGTGAAGCACTGGAACAGGTTGCCCAGAGAAGCTGTGGATGCCCCATCCCTGGAGGGGTTCAAGGCCAGGCTGGATGAGGCTTTGAGCAACCTGGGCTAGTGGAGGGTGTCCCTGCCCATGGCAG
>WKFP01014224.1:79865-89891 GCA_011057875.1 Pterocles orientalis | reverse complement strand
TACAATGTCTAAGGAGACTGGTATGGAACACTCACTTCAACTTCTGATCACTTTTTTAATGAACTAAACTTTTACTTGAACACAGAGAAATGATTGATGTCAGCCATTCTCAGACTGGGTGTAGCACCTCAAATATCTCCTGGTGCAACGCTTTGGATTCTATTGACTGACAAAGATGAACTCTGGACGTCATTGCAACATACAATAAGCCCTGTGGAAAGCCAAAGAAACTGGCTACGGCAAAAGTTGAGTCTGTGCCCTATAAAAAAGGAATTAAGAGAATTCGGCGCTCATGAGTACAGAAGCCCTGAATATCAGCAGTTATTAGTTAATAAAAAATTTGGAGTTTTGTTCTGAGCCCGTTGGAAGCTGGGTGACAGAAGAACTTATGACAGCAGAAAGAGAAGCTGTCAAAGGAGCACCAATGTGTAATGAGAGAAAACATTTCAGAAAATAGAATATGGCTCCATTTCTGCTTGTCAGGATTCATTGAGGCTGAATAGCTCTGAATTCACTGCAAATCCGTCTCGGAAGGGAATGCATGCCCAAGCACTTCCAGAGCACGGTGTCTGGTTGCATAAGCCTGCTCTCTCATGGTGATGAATGTGATTGTCAAACATTTACCAGTACTGGCATTTTGGCCCACTTACAATGGCAAATGTTTGTTATTGAAACCTGATTTTTTCCATTTTTATAGCATACGCTGAAAAAGGAATTAGTGTTTCCTTGCTTTGGCTTGTAAAATTGATGTGTCCCTCGGAGTGAAGTCATTGCTGGGAAAACAGGAGAGCACAAAAAGAAATCCATGGAACACTTCTTCAACCCAGACAGGTATAGATTACTGCATATGTCAAGGAAGTGCCATTTCAGTTAAACAGAGTGCAAATACAATTTAGTTTTGCATTGTGTCTTTCAAGCAGAAATCAACAAAATACATGTTCTTTCATCTCTACAATCTTTTGCAACACCCGTCTCTAAAGAATCAGAGCTAGAGGTTCTTGGAAGCTGAATGTCTACAAGCAAATGTGTAAGATGGTTTCTTCTGGAAGGAAACTTCTGCGGCTAATTGGTCTAACGTGCTGAGCGACATTTTACAGACGTAACACAAGATGCATGTCCTAAGTACACTGATACAAGGTAGTTCCTTCCCAAATCTTACATACAGACCTGAAAAAGCTGTTGCATTACCTAAAAGTGTTCACATTCTGAGTCCTATATTTGAGAAGTCGTGGCAGTCTAGCAAAGTTCCCATTCACGGGAAAAGGGGAAACACAGCCCCCATTTTTAAAAAGGGAAAAAAGGAAGACCTAGGGAACTACAGGACAGTCAGTCTCACCTCTGTTTCCAGCAAGATCATGGAGAAGATCCTCCTGGCAACTACGTTAAGACACTTGGAAAATACGGAGGTGATTGGTGACAACCAGTGTGGCAAATCGTGCCTGACAGATTTGATGGCCTTCTACAATGGGGCCACAGCACTGGTGGATAAAGGAAGAGCAATTGACATCATCTACCTGGACTTGTGCAAAGCCTTTGACACTGTCCCGACATCCTTGACTCTACACTGAAGAGACATTGATGTGATGGAAGGACCACACCATGGATAAGAAACCAGCTGGATCGTCACACCCAAAGAGTCCAAGTGGAGACCAGTGACAAGTGACGTTCGTCAGGGGCTGGTACTGGGACCAGTGTTGTTTAACATCTTTGTTGGAGACATGGACAGTGGGATGGAGTGCACCCTCAGCAAGTTTGCTGATGACACCAAGCTGTGAGGTGCAACTGACACACTGGAGGGAAGGGATGCCATCCAGAGGGACCTTGACAGTCTAGAGAGGTGGGCCCATGCAAACGTCATGAAGTTCAACAAAGCCATGTGCAAGGTCCTGCACGTGGGTCGAGGCAATCCCAAGCACAAATACAGGCTGGGCGGAGAATGGATAGAGAGCAGCCCTGAAGAGAAAGATTTGGGGGTGTCGGTTGATGAGAAGCTCAACATGAGCCGTCAGTGTGCGCTTGCAGCCCAGAAAGCCAACCATGTCCTGGGCTGCATCAAAAGAAGTGTGACCAGAAGGTCGAGGGAGCTGATTCTCCCCCTCTACTCTTCTCTCAGGAGACTACACCTGGAGTACTGCATCCAGCTCTGGGGCTCCCAACATAAGGACATGGACCTGTTGGACCGAGTCCAGAGAAGGGGCACAAAGACGATCAGAGGGCTGGAGCACCTGTACGATGACAGGCTGAGAGAGTTGGGGTTGTCCAGCCTGGGGAAGAGAAGGCTCTGGGGAGACCTTATAGCAGCCTTCGAGGCTTACTTAAAGAGGGCCTGCTAGAAAGCTGGAGAGGGACTTTTTAAGAGGGCATGTAGTGATAGGACAAGAGACAATGCTTCAAACTGAAAGAGGGTAGATTTAGATTAGATACAAGGAAGAAATTCTTCACTATGAAGTTGGTGAAGCACTGGAACAGGCTGCCCAGAGAAGCTGTGGATGCCCCATCCCTGAAAGCGTTCAAGGCCAGGTTGGATGAGGCTTTGAGCAACCTGGGCTAGTGGAGGGTGTCCCTGCCCATGGCAGGGGGGTTGGAATTTGATGATCTTTAAGGTCTTTTCCAACCCAAACCATTCTGTGATTCTATGATTTTATGATTCTATGATTTCTCCTTTCTAACAAGAGGTAAAAGAAACGGTAGACTCATAAACTGCAAAGACTGAAGGAAGGTTTGGGTAGCCATACACCCTCTTTCATCAGTGATAGATGAACATAAGCCAAGCAACTGTTTCGTTTGGGGGAGGAACACTTGTGCTTACTTTGAATTTGGAATAATTTAAAAAAATAAGCAAATGGGCCCAAGGAAGAGAGTTACCAGTGAATAATAAATGACAAAATACTGCAAGTTCAGAAAAGAACCTGTTGGAAGAAAGAGCACTGGGAACGTATGTAGAGCAGAAGCAGGTAAGATAAGGAAGGTAAACAGACACCAGGATGCCGAGAGGTTGTTAGCAGCTCAAGGAGGAAAGTTCAAATAGAAAAACATAAACCTTGGGAGGTATAAATTCTTAAAAGGGAATCCAGGGATTTGGAAAACACCAGCTCACCACCTCTGAGGATGCACTCCATCGAGCAGTGAAGTCCAGCCCTACCCCCTGGGACTGGTGACTGTTGACCAGCAAAAGCTCTGTGGTGAGCTCACTGACACTCAGCTGAATAACTTGGTAACCATTGCTATCTTGTATTTGTGTTAGCCACTAAATAAGGATTCTGTAATTGTAAATTGTGTATATCCTATCTGCAGAGTCTCTTTGCATATGGTAAAAGGCGCCTTTACAAAGTGACCTGGAAAATTACAACTGACACAAAGAAAATGAGCAATAAAAGAAAACTTGGGATAAAGAATCGGCACAACTGAAAACAAAGTAAATAAAATATGACCCTGAATAAGAGATGGATGTGTGCCCACAGCCTATTTAGCAAAAGCTACCAAGAGAAAGATTGTTGTGACTCCCTGCTGTGCAAGTTCTCTGCATTACACGATATTTATTTAAAAATAAGTATGCCCCATCAGGAGGTGGATTTCCGATGAGCTCCAGTAATATCAAATTAAATCAGCATTGCATTTCAGCTTTTCACATCCAAGAACAGTTAATCTGACATCAGCTACGTCTGCACTGCAGTTGCAGACTGACATCATTGTGGTTCATACTTTACTAACTAGCCTGAAGATCAGTGGCAGTCTAACCACAGCAGAAAAGAACATTTTTTTCCAGCGAAAGTACACAAATTCTGACTGCTTCTGTACGCTGACCACCATGATACTGCAGCCAGGCGTTTGCAAATGTTTGACTACAACCCACATTGCTATGTCCACACTGCAAATAAATAATTTTGCTTAAAGAGAGGGACAAAGATGACCAAAAAGAGTCACTTAAACCACCAAACACAGCTGAGGGTGCTGCTGATCAACAGAAGAAGGCCTCCAGGAAAGGCTTTTGACGCAGACCGCTGGAGTGTTGCAGAAAATGACCCCAAGCAGCGGCTGCCACAGTGACAGAGACCCACACATCACTTCCCGGCCCAAACCTGCGGCAGAGGAAGGAGCCAGGCTCCTCCACACTTCAGAAAATTTTCTGAGAAGGAGCAGTCTCAAGCCAGGGTAAATCCTTGGATTGCAGCCTTAAGCAAAAGGCTTCACAGGATCGTGATGTCAAGAGGAAAATAATAATGATCAACTAATCTTACTACTGAAAGAAACAGTGCAAGTAAGATGAAGAACAAACGGAAGTCGGAGAAGAGCTAGGATGACTACTGGAGCCAAATCATTTGAAACTGGCCCAGGCAACACGCTTTCCTTAAAAGACCAAAACCAACATATCCTACTTTATTATAACTGCCTCATTTTCCCCTCGTCATTAAGCCAATTGGATTGATTCTGCACAGCGATTAGCCACAGTTCTTTCATTCCCATATTTAGACCTGGGTCTAGCTTAATTCAAAGAGCTTTCTCCAGATGTGTTGCAGCCAGAGTTGGGATCAGTGCTCCCTCCTTGCTCTGCTTGACTAGTCAGCCCTCTCTGGCACTGCTTTGTCAAATTCCCAGGTTTTTATTTAGTCCTTTCTCACATCTTGTAGGTTACAACCTGCTGACCTCCTTAGCTGGTTGGACAGAACGATGAAATACTCTGGAAACAGCAAATGCATTTTTTTAGTGACAATCTCTGTCTGGCACTTTCTACTAAGGAAATGAATTAACAATAGCACTGTTTTCTCTGTAAAACAAACCTGTTTTCTGAGACACGAGCTTAATTTTCTTTGGCAAATAGGCAGGAAGAAATGTATTCATTCAAATTTGGGTTCTCATGAAAGAAGAGGTTTTTGAGAAGAACCAGATTTTATGTTTTTCTCTTTTCCACTGTTCTCTGTTATGTTTCAATTCTTGTTAAGCTGTCACTTAGCATTTTTCCCCTCTGGAATGACAGCAGGGCATGCTGCTTACACTGGCTAGACAGATGCCTACCCCAGAGAGTGAGCACATCAGCTTCCAGACTGTGTCCTTGACATCAGATCTTTGGCATTAATGTATGTAGGTGACAAGCTCATTAGCAAGTCAGGTGGTACAGAAGTTACGCAATTCAAGTAACAGCCAAAGAGCTAATTTTACCCCCTGAAAATAATAATAAAAAAATAATAATAATTCTGGTTACTGTATAAATAGTTGTTTGATAATTAAAATCAAGTCAAATTTCTGCAACCATATTTAAATGCTTAAAATGTGCCTATAAACCCAGAAATAATGAAAAATACTTACAGTTTAGTCTGATTTTAAACCATACTAAAGAGGAGACAAATTATTGCCATTGAAGTGTCTACAGCACCAGCATAAATGCAACTGTTGTTGTGGGAGACGATATAATGTCTTCACAAGGCTCCACTGTTCTAAAACAGCCTTGGAGGAACACTTTGCAGATCTGAAACTTTGAAAAGATGCAGCTAACCTTCCTGTACCAGCACACAAGTCACCAAGGAGAATGAGGTCTCTCCCCGGTCAGCATTCAGGCTGCATTAATTCCACCCTGAGCTGCCTGCTCATAAATCCAGACAACTATATTGTGCCATTGTGGGTCCTCACTCCCCACCTTCACTCCTGCTAAGTCCATCCAACGCCAGCTTGGCAATATCTTAACTAAGTCTTAACATTTCTCAAAAGAAAGAAAGATGACAAAATCATCCCAAGCTCTTCTCAGGGGTTGTTTTGGAAAATTGCAGGTGATTATATGAGATATAGAAAAATTTAAAGCAAAGAGATCAAATCCACACTCAGAGTAACCTCATATCAGGAAGGATTCTGGCACATTTAGTGACTTTATTGTAGATTAATGCAGTTTGAACACAGAGATTTCAAGTGAGTCACTACTGGTTTGGTTGAAGATACCACACAGACATGGGGTTAGATCCATCTGATTCACCGCTGTAAATCTTTGTAATGCAAACATCTGCAACTCTGTTGAACTTGTAAATTTTCTGTTTAAAGAAGGGAAGCTAAAATCAAGTGTGACGAACCCCACCCTGGTGCCCATGGAATATCTCGGGGACACCCACCGCATCCATCCAAAGACATCACCGTCAACGGACAAGTAGAGAGGTGGATTTGCACAAAGGTTTTGTTTTGCATTTCCACTTGGAGAGCAAGGACTGCTTCGGGTTTTTTTCACACCTACGCTACGGTCAACCAGAACTACCTGTGTGCCACGGCAAAACACACGGTCCCAGCTTACTGCCCGTTGTAGAAGGTGTGAACGGAACCCTTTCAGAATTCAGAGAAAGTACAGTGGGAATTTCAAAGAGCAAAGATTTGGCACATTTCTCATTTTGTCCCAGTTGATTCTCTCCTCCTGAGGCTCAGGTAGGTTGTCAGCCTGCAAGCGGGATGAGATCCATTTAAGTCTCTAACATTGCAGGTGCCAGAAAAATCACAGATTCTGCTTGAAAACAACACTTTTAATTACATTTGGCATTCCCATGCATATTGCTGTCACTTCTCTACCACTGATGGCAATAGACTAGGGAATGCCCAACATAATTAAAAACTTTAATTTCTCATATATTACATGACTTTTATGTACGTTTGAACCTTAGGACTCCTATACCGAGCAAAGTGGAATGGAAACTATGAGGAGACACCTCAAACACCACTTACAAAGTAAGATCCTGGCCAGGTACCAACAAAAAGTGACCACCAAAGCAAAGCATCAGGAAGCAGCTTACTTTAGTCTCCCACCCCCGTACAGAACCTGAGTCCTCTTCTAGTTGTGGATGCTTCACATCTGCTTTTGAAACCAGGACCGGAGGAGAGGTAATGGCATTGGTGCTGCTCTCTGCATTATCCAGAATACCACTGTGGTTAGGACACTCAGAAAGTGGGAAATGCATTTTAGGCTCTCCTCCAGCTGACAAGTTTCAAACTTCCCCAGAACACAAACACAACAATTGGTTAAATTTGCTACTCACCCTTCCTGCCAAAGCAGAGTCAGTATAAAACCAAGGCAGCAAGAGTTATGGGGTCGAGAGTTGAGCAAACGAGGACGATGACGGCATGGTGACCCTGTGATTAGGGCACTCACTTAGGGCAGGGCAGGAGTGAGTGGTCCTGACCCCTACTCCCAGAAGAAGTTGTGCAGCTGACAATCAGGTGAAAAAACTGGCGTGATCCAGAGTGCAGGGTGTTGAAGTTTTCATCCTCGATTTTGAATCACTTCACTCAGAAGAGAGCAAATCAGCAGCAAAGTTTTTCAGTGTTCTCCTAGGTTAGCTTCAGTAAAACCTCTTCCAAACAGACACTGAAGTGTTCAATTCCTCCATCATCTTAAAACCAGCATATCGACAATCTTCTACAATACAATATTTCTCTCTGAGCAAAGCTTCGAATCCTGAGGATGTATATCACAGTTTGGTGCCAGGTGCTGATGCTTCGTGCTCCACAGGACACCTGAAGGAGAATTCACTTATGGTTGCTGAAACTGAGTGGTAACATCTCTCTGGTATCAGAGAGATGATCTGCACGGCCAAATAGCACTATGGTATCACTCACAAGTTCTTCTACAGCAAATTACGGAAAAGGACAAATTGGAACGACCATGCAACACACAGCTACTGCCCCATAACGTGATGTTCATGCAGCAAAATTTCAGAGCAGCCTGAACTTCAACATCCAGTTCAGACCAACAATACAACCTCCCGTTTTGCCTGTAGTATTTCTAAGACAGTGAGTCACAGAACATCTGATGTCACACATCCATCTTTTAAAGGAAACGTGTTGCTTCGTATGAAGAACTGTACTGAAGATCAGCCAAGGCATTTGAGAACATTTAGGCACCGGACTCTCAGCCATTTCTGTAGTTTTGCTTAAACCAGCGTGTCAAACAAATCTAGATTGTGCTGCTGTATACACAGCCATAGTGAATGTAAAAGTTCCCTCCATGCATTGATCTGTGAGCGTGGGGAGATCACATTTTCTAGTTCCTCTTCACTCATTTTTTTATCGAATGGCAATGGTTCTGCCACCACTGACAAGGAGGAGGACACAGTCAGAGGAGTCATTAATTTCAGCTGTGGGTGCCACAAATAGTCCCAGACTGGCTGGTGGCCGAGCTTTACTCTGTCAATGGACAGATTACTCCACAACTGCAACCCAGGACTAGCCTGAAATTTTAGAAATCGGTGATCTAGAGAGTTAAGCAACAGAAGCATAATTCTCAATCAGCCTTGCATCCTGTGATGAAAGACTGAAGATAAAACAATTCTGCTTGACTTTCAGTGATGTATTTGTAACAGCAAGACACAGACTGGTAAGGTTTCAATGCAGTCTGCGAAAGTTACGTGTCACATAAAGAAGACAACCAGTTGTTTGGCAAGACCTTGAACAAAGTTACGAAGGACTAACGCAGAACAGTTTATCAGTGTTTTGTGTGTTACAGTAAGCTTTGTAAAATCTTGCACACCATGGAGATAAAACTGGATCCAAAAACCAAATAGGTTCCACAGTGCTCTAGAAAGATGTACTTCATATGTGTAAGAGATTCTAGTCACCCTGGGTCTATATCCACAAACCTAGACTAATACTCCTAGTCTTCTTTTTCGTCTGTTTTTGGTGAAAGTTGTCACCAAGCACTGAGAGATCTCATAAGGAGATATTTCTTCACTGGTGCTTTGCTGGACTCCTTTAACCTCTCACAGTAAAATCTCTCAATTTCTAACGGAAAACAGTAAGTGGTGGCATTTGTCATCCAAACGTCATGTTTAATTGCCTTTTATTTTAGCAGACAAACCCTTTTGCAAAGCACAGTGGGTTTTGCTTTTTGGTTTTTTTTTTTTGTTTGTTTTGTTGGGGGGTTTTTTTTGGACTGCCTTTACAACAGCAGACACTAGAACCCTCACTGAGGAAGCTGAAGATGCTAAGGTGGATTGCTTCACCAGTGCAATCCAGAAGCCTCTGCCCAGGATGGAACTGTGGCTACACACAGTTATGAATGTAGTAGGTAATAATATGCACAAATCTAAGACGCACCTGAAGAAACTCAAATTCAAATCCTTCCATAGGTGTACCCTGCACTTGGAAAGCATCAAGCTTCTAAAGCGTTGCACATAAATTGGAGCAGTACAGAAAGCACTGATCTAGAATCTCGTATTAATTCAATAGCCTGAGGCTGGTTTCCTGACGCAGAAGGAACATTAGCAATAAATACACAGCATTGCGTCTGCAAGGTATTTCAGACAGCTCCTGTCCACAGTCAGAACGTTAGCATCTGGCAGAGCAATTGCATTTGTTGGTTAGACTGAGAGCTCTGATGCACCTTCACAAAATGTCCAGCCTTTCTACATGCTTGCATTCCATGTTTTCTACAGAATTTCTAGAGACATGTGTAGTTTACCGGGTAGGTTCACAGCAGCAAGACAAGTTTGCTTCGTGTATCCTGAAATTTCATAATTTTTCCTAGGCTTTGCTTTCAGCCACATTTGTTGTTTATGGGACGTGAGCAGTGTTTGAAATCCCTTGACTGAATGCTTTTATGTCTACTATTTGGCTAGTAAAGGATTTAGCTTTTTGTAGTGTCGGGTCTGATGCAAGTAGTAACTGTTGTCTGATAAGAAATTTTGTTATTTCCAATAACTGAAATGCAATAATTTCATCACTGTTTTCACTCTCATAAACAACAATCAGACGCCTTAAAGAAAGCTCTGCAGAGTCTTCCTTTTCTTTTCTCCTTTGAATTAAATTAATAGTTTAGTTATAATAGTCAGTTTAAGAACCAAAAAACTTTTTCAGCGAACTTTTTCAGTTCAGCCTGGAACATATTAATCTTTGAAAAAGGGTGTAAAATATATTCTGACCTCTTCTATCCAAACAGTGCATAAACACACCTCACACACTGCAGAGCTTTTTGACGTTCATTTTGAATTCTTGTTTTCAAAGACTTTCATCCAAAAATGAAAAATAATTGAAGGCTTACCCAGGCTTTGCAGAGGAAACATA
>WKFP01014224.1:66408-77669 GCA_011057875.1 Pterocles orientalis | reverse complement strand
CCTGACACTCACCCTTCACATATTTATAAACATTGATTAGGTCACCCCTCAGTCTCCTCTTTTCCAAGCTAAAGAGACCCAGCTCCCTCAGCCTTTCCTCATAAGGGAGATGCTCCATTCCCTTCATCATCTTCGTGGCTCTGCACTGGACTCTCTCCAGCAGTTCCCTGTCCCTCTTGAACTGAGGGGCCCAGAACTGGACACAAAATTCCAGATGAGGTCTCACCAGGGCAGAGTAGAGGGGGAGGAGAACCTCTCTTGACCTACTGACCACCCCCCTTCTGATACACCCCAGGATGCCATTGGCCTTCTTGGCCACGAGGGCACACACCTTCCACAAAACCTGTTTCACCCACACCGTGCAGCCTGCTGGCCTTGGAGTGCCCTTGAGATGTCTCTGGTCCCCAGGCAACGCACTCACAGCCCCTTCAGTTCCTTTGCCCCACTTTGCTCCCACCTCCCTTTTCTGCCCTAGATCAGCGCTTCTTCCCCCGCTATTCTGCACTGCAGCCAGGCAGAGATGTGCACAGGGTCCCTGGCCAGCCAGACCCCAAACCCAACAAACTGTTCAGATCACGTATCAGCCCGTGCAGGCATCTAACTGGGTGTTTACCAGTGTGGGCTTTTATTCCAATGTCTTTCCTCTACTCGAGCGCTTCTTTTTACAATATTTTTAAGAGCTTAATGTCTTCAAGTCTTCAATAAAATTTTGGGGAAATTGGCCAGTGACTTCAAAATGTGTTTGTGGTGGGGGAAACGACTGACAGAGAGAGAAGGAACAATCACAAAAAAAGGAAAGCAGGCTAACAGTCTATTGAGCTAGAAGTCTTCATCTTTAATACAGAGGAAAAATCTGCAAAGACTTCAGAGACTACAGGTGCCATCAAACAGCATTTTATCTTGATCTAACAGCATGAAATGGTAAGTTTGTGTATTTGTAGCTGTGACTCCTGCCATCTGCCTCTGAGATCAGGCTGGACACTATTTGCTGGGACTGCATATCATGTTATGAAACATTACATGCAGCGACCAGGGGCCACACTTCAGTTATTAAAGATGAAAGAGGCAGTAGTCTTCTCCATTTGATTCCTGGCATAAGATCTCTCCATGCAAGGGCTTAATATTATTTTAAAAATTATTTTCAAAATTATTTTCTATAGCTGTTATGTCAGATTAGTGGAAACATTTTCTAAAAATGTACTGAACAAAGCACTCAAACTGTGTTGAAAGAACAAATTTGAAAGTTTCTTTAAAATGAATGTAACAATCTTTTATCCTAAGGTGAGTAAATAACGTTACCACTAAGGGTTCCTTAGGAATCTGTTCAAATATATAACTGTCACCATAGAGCCTCCTCTCCCACATGTGAGCCAAGAAGTTGTATGTGTCCCTTAGCCAACCCATCGTGCCTTCTCTAAGAAAGCATCTTTCTTCCTTCTGAAATGGGAAAACAAGATTACAAAGAAGAACACACTATTTTTATTTATACTCCATTTCTACTAAATGCTGTCTGCAAATATTAGTGGAAGAAAAGTTCTTCCACCAGTCAGGCCAGTGGGGTATCAGACAACGGAGATTTTCACTCTGCCCAGGATCTATCTGTATGGCAGAACCCAACGCTGCGGACAGCCAAGTTAGCTAGCATACAAGAGATACGATTAAACATTAATTTTTACAGCATTGTGCGAGGGCTCGGTACTGTACACTTAACGCTCACTAACAACAGGATATATCTGCTCTGGAGGAAAACCAGGCCAGCGTAGCTACACACTTCTGCTCTCCAGGCTGGAGCAGATGGCTCCACGAAGCATGCTTTGTGCTGCACAGTTGTACCCTGAGAATCTCAGGCAATAAAAGAGGGAAAATAACCCTCTTTGGAAGATGGTCAGAAGTTACAAATCCAACCTCTCTTACTGCAGAAATCCATACCACAGTGTGAGACCTCTTCCACAGTTCTTGTCAATATGCAGGACAACGTCTTCTCTACGGTGGCTTGACAGATGTCACAAAAACGCAAAATAGGAACTGGCCTTAATGGTCCTACAAACTGCCACTGAATTCATAAAGTGGGGTCTAGACCCAAGGGAACCCAATTTACCAATCCCACGGGATTTTAATGTCTCAAAGACAACCAGCAGAGTCAGATGAATACTCTGGTTTGCACTTTTTCTCATTGCTCCAACTTCTTCCTTCAGAATTGAAAATCTCCACTTCTTTGGGAAAGAAAAAAGGTCTGGGCTAGTAAACAACCTCCAAGAAGTGGAATGAAATGCACATGAAAGTGAATTCCAGCCAAAAGTGCTCCATCTTCACCCACTCACCCTACAGCCAGAATACCTCGCCGATGTGAGCAAGGCAGTGAGCTATTATTTTTGAAGACGTGCTGGAAACTTTCTTCCTGCCTCCTGTTTTCTCCTCCCCTCCAACATACGAGCAGAGGAGGAGCGTCCTTGCTGCACAATGCCTCCAAGGGCTGCTCGTGCGGTGCTGCAGCCCCACGCCGCTCGTCTTGCTCGGGGCTGTGCCTAAGGATGCAGATAGCTCAGAGGACCAGCAACAAACATGTCAGTGTTGTAACCAGGCATGAGAACTCTAAACTAACGGAAAGAACCACGGCAGCTTCACTGTCTGAGCTGAAAGAAATACGAAGTATGTATAAAAGTTAATTTGGTTCGCAAAAATTCTTTTAAGGTCACAAGATATTGTTAGGCACCACACGGCTTTGGCCAAAAGACAGGGGAAGGATTTGTAAAATTATTTTCATATTTATGATGTCCTTTTAAACCTTCACGTATGGATCATGCTTGCATTGTTTCCAATCATTTTGGTCCTCGGGAAAGGTCTCCAAAGAAAGACATGACTTGAAATAAGGTATTGAAACAAGCAATTCTCATCAGGCTTAAAAATATTTCTCTCTGCATTCCCTTCATCCCAAATCTCATTAGATTATGTGCAGCACAAATGTAATGTCCTGTGGCATGAATTCTCCTGTGATTTAAAAAGCTAACACCTGGATATTTTGGCCAATAAAATATTAAAAAAAGGGGAAAAGCTGTAGGTTTTTTTAAGTCACATAGTGTTTTCTGAGATAAGTAAAAGCTTGTTTTATCTTGAAAGCATGTATGCCTGTGTTCACAGCCGATGCCATCACAGACTACAGTTATACGAGGATCCGTTACATGAGCTGGTACCTGAATATGTCTTTGCAGGACGGTATCAAACAAACCCTGGAGAGCGAAAAACTGTGGAAAAAAGCCCAGTGCAAAACATATTGCAGCCTTAGAACACTGTGCTGAACAGCAACTGGTCGTAATTTTCTTAATACGGTTCAATCTGCCTATTCTGTACATTTTAAACATCATCTGTTGTGGTCTTTTCAAGAAGGAAAGGAAAGGAGAAGCTACCAAGGGCATTTTGTGTTTGTATTTGCTGTCACTGCTGCGGGCTCTAACACAACCGGCGTCACACTGAAACACTGACACGGCACGCAGCGTGCCACACCATAAAGACGCCTCTCTTTTGTCTCCAATCTTCTCCAGAACGCCACGAGACAGATGTATTTCCAACACACACGCAGGCTACGTGGCACGCCAACAAACAACTTCTGCACGGTTTGGATTTTCATCACTGAAGCATTTATTTTCATTTCCATGTGGAAATTTAAATCTTTCTCAGGCTCTGTCATCACCACCACAACTGGCAGGTGCCTGTGGCACGCAGCAGCTTTGTGCTTTCCCTAAGGTGACTCCTCGGGAGCTCTACTTTTGCCAAACCACGCTACTTGGCAGCATTCTTCCCGGGACAGGTGTGCAGCCTCCAGCAGCATTTCAGTGTTTTGGATGTGTGTGACCGTTAACTGTTTATAGATTCCTTTAAATAGAATTAGATAATTAGATCTACCAAAGAAACTGAAGTACAACAGAACTACAGGTGAGATAAAGAGGCTGCAACAGGCGCAAATGGTGCAAAACCGGCTGGATCCTCTGAAGGTTCAAACGAGAGAATGGAGAATGTGCTCTCTATAAATTTGAGATAACTAATTCAACATTTGCCTACCTATTTTAGCTTCTGCTGCATATAAATGACTATATATTATTCATAATACTTGCTTCATTATGATTTGATCTTCCTACTTGACTCTTAATAAGTCTTGGTTTTAATTAGGCCACCTGCAACTTGTAATGCAACGGAGGCACAACCTTAAAACCACGAATTCAAAACAGTCAGTGCAGCCTCACATGAAGAAACTTATCATGAAAAAATAATTTGACATCATTGTCTGAAATTTTTGCATTCCTGTAATGCGATAAGTGAGAATAATTTCCTCTTGCTGTAATTCTTATAGGACACAACGTCCATTTAATACGGAATTTAACAGAACGGAAAGTACTCACGCAGAGGGAAAAGATCAGAAAACGAGGCATGCAGCATGCGTTCCAACGCAACCTCTCTGTTAGTGCAGACCACCTGCTATCTACGGGCTCCGTGTGACTAGCCGCGGGTATCACGTACCCGTTGTGGCTGTGCCACCTTGGATGCTAAGGAAGAGTGACACTTGTCATTCGCATCACTGGCTTGACAGAAGACGGCAATCTAATTTCTGATAGCTGGCATGTATCACAGTGGAAGGGCACACTGCCGAATTGTCATCTGTTATTTAAAGGCACGAGAGTTATCACATTTCTTCTTAAAACATCCAAGGGGTACGCTAACGATGGGTAAGCAAAGCCTAAGCAGCACATTGGGATTCGTAATGATTCACCACAAAGAAACACGCTTCAGAAACAAGGGGTTTGTTTGCAAAGACACTCCATGCAAACTAAGGCTAGCGAGCTCGGTCCGCACTCCAAAGTAATCCTGCTTCAGTTGAATAAACAAGGATTGACACACAAAGAATTCATTAATAATAACAATTCATGAAGATTATTAATTAACTATTAATCCACAAGTTTATAAAATGTAGCTAGATGGCTAAATTGCAATTTATGTTTCTGAAAAGACAGAATTTGGCAAAAACATTTAATGATCCACTGGACTTCGCATTTTGAGTTCTTTTTCTAAAGGACAAAGTCTTTATAATTCCAGGATTTACTCATAAAAGTGATGAGAACACGCTATGTAATAAATGCATTTGTTACTGTTTATTTAAGAGCAATTTTTAAATGTAAGCATTAAATGTGGGAGCATGCAATCATGAAACAAGACATGACTAAGTGTTAACACCAGTTTTCTGTGAGGTCTTGTTAACCGGACTGAATAAGCAGAAATGTTTTATCTGAGATAAGCCTTTTTCAGTATCAAGTTCTATTGCTGACAGATTTTATTTCCAAAGCAAGCTAAAAAAGCTTTCCAAAGCTGTTTATTTCCAAAGCGAGTTTCCAAAGCTGTTTCCTACTTCCATATAAGATCATTTTATGGAACTGTGGCAATTAATTTTGAAATTTTCCTTCTGCCATTTTTTAATTACATGAAACAAAACTATCGATATGCTGCCTATCACTCAATAAATCAGAACTGTTAAAGTTTTTAAGATTGCTTGTGAGATTACTGTGTGATTACTTCTCACTCTAGCAGGAAAATATAAATTTATCCTACTACGAGTCTGCGGCAAGTCAGAAACTTTGACACAATATTGTGCAGCTATCGCAAGACTTGAAAATACACAAAATAATTTTCTTTACCTCTGTGAGTGAAGATTGTTTCTACAGTTAAGATTTTGGCTGAGCATTGCACGATTTCCCTCCCACTCATGCCTTCCCCCAGTCCAGAACCACCGCATTTCCCGACTGTTCCTCCTTTAAATCTGTTACAAGCTCAATAAAAGTCTGTGAGACGTTGCTTCAAGCCCTTCAAAGATGCTTCAAGATGTGCCAAAGTTTGCCTAGACTTGGCAAGTCAGAGCATCCTCGCTGCCTCATGAATCGAAAAACCTGGTTCAAAAGTCCCCCAGAGACCTATTATCTGTGGATCACTGACACAATAAACGAGAACAGCGTTAAAGGAACCGCTCGGGTCAGCCGTGTCACTGTACACAGTACCTGGGGAATTGTGAACCCATCCCTCATTGACACAATGCAGAACCATTCCAGACTTGCTTAGGGAGCATTAAGGCAATAAATCTATACAACCTTCTAAGCTCAGCCTCCTAAAAATCCTTATTGACGGATCTGGGGCTGACCATTTTCTGCGTGAAGTGACTCGTTTCGCAGCACGGACCTGCCACAACATAACCCTGTACACCACCCTGGCATCACCCCAGAGCCGTGTCCTCTTCCAGGACTAACTAAAACATGTCCAAGGACTTTGTGTCCTTTATTTGCTCCCACAAGAGCACTAAGGATGCCGCCATAAATAACCTCCCAGCACCCGGGAGCACCAGCAGGCTGCCATTGACCCGACCAGCCTCTAACCTTCTTTCTCCATAGTTGCAACTTTAATTCAGCTCCTGCTCAGGTTTTGGCTAACACACAGCCCGGGTTTTGGCTAACACACAGCCCGGGTTTTGGCTAACACACAGCCCAGGTTTTGGCTAACATACAGCCCAGGTTTTGGCTAACATACAGCCCAGGTTTTGGCTAACACACAGCCCAGGTTTTGGCTAACACACAGCCCGGGTTTTGGCTAACATACAGCCCAGGTTTTGGCTAACACACAGCCCAGGTTTTGGCTAACATACAGCCCGGGTTTTGGCTAACACACAGCCCGGGTTTTGGCTAACATACAGCCCACGCTGAGCTTGACGTACGCTGGGAGCAGTGCCATTAGGTCAAAGCGATGGCAACACGCAGGCAGGACGCAGTGGTCGGAAAGGGCTAAAGGTCATTGTGCAGCCACTGTCACCTGCAGTGTTCTGTCCCCTGCAGGCACAATCTTTGCATATTGATCGACTGGCAGTTCTCTTCAGAATCTGCAAACTCACAGTGATGGACAGACCAAACTCCCAAGCCAGAAGGTATAAATGTGGCAGTTTGTACAAAAAGTTTTCGGAGCGGATCCAACAGCAGCTGGACTGCTGAGGCTTCTGTACCTCCCGGGGTGATACAGCGGACACCCGCACCGAGAGAGAGGGGAAAGGACGAGCATTCCCACTGCTGGCCAGGTGACTGCTCTGCTCACAGCTGCACAAGGTACAAGTCACGAGCTATGAGTTGCAAGTTACGAATTTGAGGTAGGAACATCATTAATTAAGTGATGAATTAGGGAGTTCACATTAGACTAGTCTGGGGGATCGAGCCCTTTTTTGTTGTGTTTGTTTTCTCTCCTAATGAGCTCATAAACTAAAGTTTAATTTACAGAGTACATCGTCCTGTAAGTTTGACAGACCACGACAGTACTCTGCCCATGCACAAGGTCTGCCCTGATCTGGTCCAGCCATGTAACTCGGGATCCGACTTCACAGAAAACACCCCAGCTGTGGAAAAGGGCTGTGAAAAAACCCCTCGGGGCCTCCCCAGGGTGGGACCTGCACTGAGTCCAGGTCCCCTCCTTTGGCGTTTGCTGGAGGCACCTTGCAGTTCTGCCTGCATCCAGCCTTGTGCCCTGGTGGTCTCGATCCTGACCCTGACTTGTCTCCTGGGCTTCCCAGTGGGGCTCCAGACCTGTCTCATGCGACAAAACACAAGAGCAGCAACATCAGCCTTGGGAAAGGTCTAAACTCAGATGAAAAAGCTAATCCTACCCATAACAGGGTATACAGGAAAGAGGGAGAGAATGGCGAGTCGATTTGCTAAATACCCTGGATGTCTGAGTATCTTTGCCAGAACTGTGAAGCTAAATAAGAAGCGCTGGAAATCTTACTACATGATTAAGGATGTGACTAAATAGTCACAGCGTATATTCTGTGGAAAATCTCCCGTGACTCACTTGTCAATATTAAAGGATATAGCTTTTTTACTAAGAGTAGGAAAATAATGAGATGTTACCCTGTATACTCAGCACCAAGTCAGCAGCTTGGAGACACGGGATGTGGAGAAAGTTAAGCCAACTGAAGGAAGATTTATTCAAGGTTAAGAAAATAAAGTGTGCAGGTGCAGTCATGGGGAGCAGTCGGTTATAGAAAAGGAAGATGATGCTAAGGGAGTTGTTTATCTCCAGGAAGTAGAAGCAAGTATGGGACCTTTAGGTAACGGGAAGTCTCAACCTGCTGAATGTCCAGGGAAAGCAATCCTAAGACAGACTTGTCATATGGAAGTTAGGGAAAGACAGTTTTGTTCAATTTCCTGCTGCACGATGCAAAACTGGTTGGACAACCAGACAGCAGCTGACAGCAGATAGCTGTCAAAAATAGATGGATGTATTGAAGTTCCACTGGAGTCTGACCTGGCTTTAGTACTAACCAACATCTTCATTAAAAGTCTGAAGACTCAATAGAAAGGCTTCTTACACTCTTTTTGTTGCATTGTCACAAACAGGAAACAATTCACCACGAATAAATGCAGGTTTCTATTCTTTGGAATAATTGACGGTGGTTATTTAATCAAGTAAGATACGACTAATTTGGATATTGATAATGATAATATTCTTCATGTACATTGAGCGATGCTGCAGAAAAGGATAAAATACTCTTTTTTCATGATGTACAGGACAAGAAATAAATGGGTTAAGCTGCAGCAATAAATATTCATGGGAGACTCTAGGAAAATCTTATTAGCAGTGGAGGAGCAAAGCCCTTAACAGGTTGCACGGGGATGTTCTGAAATCATTCTGGAAGTATATCAAGAAATGTTATATACATGCTTCTGTCAGAAAAGATGTAATATATGTTACAGAACCCATCTTGGAAGTGGCAGGTCATACTAGCCTTTTCTTATGATTGGAAGTAAAGTACCACAGTGCTGCAAGGAAAACTTATTTTTTTAGTTATTCTTTTTCTCGTTGTTGTAGCTCTTTATTTGTATTAGAAAAGCAGCATTCATCATTATTATATTTGTTCACTTTTTATCCATTTATGATCTTTTTCCAAAGTCTATTTCTTCCTTTAATGAAGCAGGATTTTTTTTTAAATTGTTACATAGTCTAAACATGACCAGACAGATAATATATCTGAGAGTTAAGTATGCTATATCTTTACATGCAATGGGAAGATTTCAGAAAAGTAATTAATAAGCATGTATCAGATTCAACATTTAATCTCCCAATGAGACCACAAGTATATTTTATAGCCCAGTAGTCTTAAAGCTGTACATCAACATTATTAGGTTATATATTGTGTATATTCTCAGTATGGTTTCCTCAGCAACTATATTTTGGGTAGCTTTGCCATGGCAACCAAAGATGATTGCTTATTTTACTGCTTCAATTAATAATCCATGGCCCGAACCATAGAAGTAATAGGTAGATAATACATCTACAAAAGGCTAAATAAACATATGTTACACCAGTGCAAGCCTTCTGCAAGAGTTCTTTCTCTGCTGTAGGAATAATACACAAGCACATCACTAATTGGACTCTGTATTTCAGTGCTTAAAATAAAAACACTGGGCTCAGTTCTAGCCTCATATAGAGGAGGGTACAATAGTGGGTTTTGCAACATATGTGACAATCATCTGTTATGTGAGAGTCACATTATGTCAGAACCAACCCCTTATTTATGAAGGCAGGAGAATGAGTTTCCCAGTACGCCCTTCTGCCCCAGTCCTGCCCTCAATTACATGGGAAAAAAAAATCTATTAAAATCTGTAAAGCTGAAAGAGAATTGGGCCTTTGTCAGTTTTGCTTGCAGAATTTCTAACCACTCTTAGCTGATCCACTGCTTTTGTTATATAATGGACAATGTATGTTTTTGTAAGACTTCATAAAACCGGTGACAAAAATTCTCAATCAAAAGCACTTCACATTGCAGGATGGTAAGCGCAAAAGCTAAACACCTCTCTAAGCGAACACGATTTTCTGTCTTTAGTTTGGACAAATATAAAGAGTATCCAGATGATCTTAAGCCCTTTGCAATTTCCACTTATACAAGAATTTTATTTTTTTTTTGCAGCTCTCCACATTTCAGCACTTTGTCATCTGACTATGAAGTGGCTCCCAGATTTAATTATAAATACAAGTCTAGAAGCCTAGTTTATGTTACCAGTCTGGCTTTGAACGTTGCTTTCATAAGCCACATCTACAGAATTTTTCTCCATATCAGCAATGACCTTACACCACATGCAGGTGAAACCACCCACTCTTTAGAAGCACATGGTCAACCTATGTAAAGTAACTTCTGCCAGGTCTGAAAATTAAAACATGATAAATTTAAGAGTTGTGAAAATCTTAATATATGGTCTTACTATAATAATTGTATTACCCTTTGGTGTATATAATGTTATGTCATAACTGTACTTGGTGAACGCGTAGCAAATGCATGCAACGGGTAATGTCATTGCGTGTAGAGAGCTAGGTTCTGAAGGCAGAACCCTATGGTAGATCACGGAAATCCAATGGAAAAACACAAGAATCTACGCAACTATGTACACTTTCTTTTTTCAGGTCTTGACCCCGCTGTCTTGTGCCTCAATCTATCTACAGGAGCGTCTTTCCTACCTCAAAACTTTTAAGATTTTTGAGCTATTACACATGTTACAGTAGTTTCTGAAGGTGTGATGTGTTCACATACATAGCTGTATCATTCTCCATGTCATTCAATATTTGACTGTTCAAGTCTCCCAACTCAGATGGGAATCCATGGTCAACAAAATCATCCCTTTTCACACAAACCAGGATTTCATAGTTTTAATGATCTTTGATCCTCAGATCCTAATGGAAATAATTCTACTATTCCATTTATTTGGAAAATTGAATAATCCCAAACCAGCCATTCCCACCTAATCTTTTCTTTGTTGGTTTTTTTTTTTCAGCAACAGTGCTAGCTGATGCACTTTTCTACAGCTACTCCATCTCTTTTTAAAGGAGGTGAAACCAGAGCCATAATTTTCTGAAGAGAACGCTGAAATTTCTGAAGAGAACATTACCTCCTAAGTAATCTAAAGGAAGGTGGAAAGACAAATCAAAATCCTCATGTGCAGGTGCAGAAGTACCCACTGAATTTTCAAAACACAGCACCTACCTACACGTTCCATGAATGAACACAGAAGCTTTCACTGGTTCATAGCACCATCACATGCAATGTCAGGATGATGTTATCATCAAAGTCTCCAAATGCTCTAAAATCCATATGCTGACCTAGATTGCCTTGAAAATCTGCAGACCTTAAGACGTTCAGACAAGAATGTCGGAGCAAGGCAGAATGCAGACAAATACCACTAAAACAAAACAAA
>WKFP01014224.1:13996-35486 GCA_011057875.1 Pterocles orientalis | reverse complement strand
CTGGCAGCCAGCAGGGGGTTTGTAACACAGCTGGGGAGGGGGCGGAGCCGGGACAGCTGCCCCGGATTGGCTGTTCCATACCATGTGACATCAGCTCAGCCATAAAAGCCCAGGGCAGGGAGGAGGAGGGGGGCATTTGTTGCTGTGTTTGTCTCCAGGAGCAGCTGCTACACATCCTGAAGCTCTGCTTTCCCGGGAAGTGGCTGGACATGGCTTACTGAGGGGAAGCAGAGAATAACATCTTTGTTTACCTTTTGTTTCTGTGCATGGCCTTGGCCTTTGCTTTCATTAAACTGCTTTTATTTTGACCCACGAGTTTTTCATCTTCTTTTCCCCCTTTATTTTGCTGAAGGGGGGAGTGACAGGGGGGCCTGGTGGGCACCTGACATCCAGGCAAGGTTAACCCATCACAGCATTTCTCATTACAGCAGTACAATTGAAGTCCAAAAATTGATCAGAAGGCTTCTCAGATCAGTGTGGTCATGCAATAAACCAGTGGTTCTCAAAAGATGAACCATGTAGGAGAAAAAAAACCCCTGAATATCTCCTCCAGGATGTAGCCTTGCTCTGCTGATTATCTCATAACTTTTTCCTCTCCAGAAAGCGCACTTTATTTTCAATTTCCAGTCTCATGTATACCTCTGTAGCCTTATGCTCAAAATTTACAAAGCTTTAGCTTGTCAGCTCTGGGAATTCTGTCTTTCCTCTGAATATTAGTTACATAATAGCTTGAGCTAAGCAATCACAGCAGCAATAGGTCAAAAGGAAGATTTGCCTGAGGTAATGCAGGAAGTTGATGGCAGAGCTTGAAGCTGAATGCACATTTTTCAGCTATTCAGACAGCACAAAAACCGCTAGTGCCTCCTTCACTGTTTAGATTTTGTTGGCTTTTTTTCAAAGCAGTACTGTTTCTGAAGCCAAAGCTACAAAATGTAATGGCATTGAAAGAGCTAATAAGCCAAAGAAATATCCCCAAATGGCATTGCTTTCTAGCTCTCCATGGTACTGCCACCATATTACTAATAAATTATTTATCTTACAATCAATATTTTCCACATCCCTACTGTATTTATCCATGTCATTTCAACTGCCTGTAAATTAGTACAGTTGCTGAGAAGAGAGGAGAGACAGTAAGATGAGGTTAAGTCCACTCTTCTGCTAGGATTTTACACTCCTCACCTTCAAAACACCCAAGCCTACAGCTAGCTCTTTGGAACTGGCGCTTCTGGTTATAACAGATAGACTTGAAAAGTCATTGTTCATCCCCCTCGCATCTGTTTTGTGGGACTGACGATTATTGAAAATTTTAGTTGGTTAAGTGATGGCAACCGCAAATACAGCACTGAAATGTACAGGGATGATTTAAAACTTCTTTGACATTGCAGAACAGTGTAACACTTACCTGTCAACAGCACAGGATGCAGTAAATAGGCCAAGGAAGGAACTAAGAGGGCCAGGACTCTGAGATGACAGCAGTGATTATGATGACACCCACCTCCTGCACTCCAAATCGCCACTCTTCGGGTTCTGCAGGGTTACAATCTATCTGTGATTCACTAAGGAACGGGGCCAGGCACGGTAGCATTCCTCTCCTCTGTGCCATGACAACTTTCTCAGAAATTTCAGGATTTTTCTCCAGTGAGTTTATCTAGCATCAGCTTCTTGAGAAAACACTTTCAGAACTGAACATGAGGTATCAAGTATTTCAGATCAGAAAAAAATGGGAAATAGGTGTTTCATGACTAAATGGGATGCTTATCAGTTATACCAACTTTTATTATCACTTGTATTATCACAGAGTCTAGGCACTAATGCTGATAAAGAAGATGCTTTCATGCTGCTTGGTACAAAGAGGGAACAA
Source organism: Pterocles orientalis (assembly GCA_011057875.1). NCBI lineage: Eukaryota > Metazoa > Chordata > Aves > Pterocliformes > Pteroclidae > Pterocles > Pterocles orientalis. The sequence continues at coordinate 33,625 of WKFP01014224.1, read as the reverse complement.
AAAGACTGTTCCTTACCCCTGGAAGTGTATCGTCTAAGATGACTGACAGCTGCTGGATCCAGACAGACAAGGAAGAGATAATAAAGGAATTACGATCAGCACAACAGTAACATCCCACCTCAGACTCACAAAGTTCCTACATGCATAAAGAATGGTTGTTCAAGGGCAATTACAGTGGAATTATACAAGCCAGAGGCAAAGTGATCTGTATGTTGAACAATCCATCTGGATTTCTACCGTTCTTCAAGCAGCTCATCAGAAATTGTTTCTGTGAACAGAAATGTTTGCAAAAGCTCTTTTCTTGCACAAGTATAGGGGAACATTGTAAGAACACGAGTTATCATGGATTAAAAATCCTAGGTTAATTTTGCCCTTAGATTAGCAGTTTCTTCTGGTTATTTCTGCGAACATTCCTTGAATCTGTAATAATTGCTGACAGGTCTTTTATCCAAACTTAGCCACATACATTTCCAACTAAAAAATAAAAACTGAGCTCTGACTAGGAACCAGCCCGTGTGCCCCTGCGGCGCTCCCAAGACATTTTAACACTGTTTCTGCAGCAGAACAGCGCGACACAGTGTTGCTACAAACAGCTTTGCCCAAAGCAGAAAAAAATGATAAAAATCAGGACAAGTTTGACTTCAGTTTTGGGGGTCACCTCAGGTAATTAGCTGCTAACACTCAGAGAGAAGAACAGACACAGCCCGAGCCGGTGCGTTTGTGTCACTCTCCTCAGGAAAACCGCGGTGCCCAGGTGCGGCCTCCGCTCCCCAGGCTGCGGTTCATCCCGGCGCCGCACGGGCACCGCCGCGGCTCTGCCCTCGGGAGGGGCCTGGCGCGCCCAGGCCGAGGCTCCGGGGCCGGCCGGGACTGCGGGGGTCCCCGCTGGCGCTCTGTCCGCCCGCCGCCGGTTCCATCCCCCCAGGCCGGCCCGGTGGAGCCCCTCCGCAGGGGCCTGGTGCCGCCCGGGCCGGTGGCAGCGCCTGTTCCCCCGACCCACCCGCGGCAGCCACACCGGCGCCAGCAGCCGGGCGCGGCAGAGAGATGAAGGCCTGCGGGCGTCGGTGCGCGCCGGCAACGCGAGGCGGCCCGGCCGGGTCACGCCCGCCCCCGGCCGCGCCACCGCCCCTTCCTGTCATGGCCGCTGCCGGGCTGCGGGAGCGCGGGGAGGCGGCGCGGGCCGGCGCCCCCAGGAACTGAGGGCGTGGAGCCGGCGGGAGGAGGTGACCGAGGGGCGCGGAGCGGGCAGGGCTGCCCCGGGGAGCGGCCGCGGGTGGTTCGGGGCAACAGGGACGCTAGGACGGGACGGGGCGCGGGGGGTCTCGCTGCTCTTCTTGGCGCCCGCTCCGTGGAGACGGGGGCCGGGCGGCTAGCGGGCCCGAGCCCCGCCACTCTCCCCCGCCGCGGGGGCTGGCGAAAGAGACGCTTGTCCCGGGTGGCCTCGGCCGTCGCGGAGTGAGCCACGCCTGCGGGAAAATCCCCTGCGGAGCGGCCCGGGCGGGCGGCCCCCGGCCTGCGCTCCCCGGGCCGGTTCGGAGGCTGGAGGGAGGGGAAGGGCGTTCGTCCCGCTTGCACCCGCAGGGGCCGGCGGCTACAGCCTCCCCTCGGCAGGGCCAGGAGGCTGCCAGGCGTGGGCCAGGCCCGTGTGGTGCGGTGCAGCCGGGGGGGAGCAGGCGCTGGGGGCTGCAGGCCGTGCAGCCTGTCCTGACTTCCCCTCACGGTGAGGCGCTGAAAGTCTCGTTTCCACAGAGTTGTTTAACGAGATAGCAAACCCACCCTAGCTGTGTCATGATGGTAAGTCGTTTACTTCTGTAATTGTGAAGATACAACTTAAATTTCCTGAGCCCCACGCAGGTATTTGTAATACATTGATCGTGTCAGTTGGCTTTTGGAAAGACAGTTCCAGGGGAGAAGGAAGGGAAATCCTGTCATGTTCCTGTTGTTTTCCATGTAGATACCACTGAAGAACCTGTTTTCCAGCACTTTCCCGTGGGGTCAGCTGGTCAGCAACATGCCTTCTACCAAGAGCACCTCAAACCTTTTCCTTGTCCTCGTTTCATTGCTGCTGGTGCTGCCGGTCGTTGAAGCCCTGGATGCAGGAGATACCATCGCCTTCTTCCTAGGCCTGGCTGTCAGCCTCGTTGGATTCTGTGCCTGCCTTGGTTTGTACGCAAGGAAGAGGAATGGGCAGCAATGATTTCAAGAAGATGCTCAGGTGAAGTGAATTTCCAAACATGGCTTGGGGTTGAGATCTGGGGTGTAAGACTGAGCTTCGTTTCTGGATAACTTTCAAAAACCATGTAGCAGATAATTCTGCAAACCCCTTTCACCATGCACAAGAGAATCGGGACTGTACCCAGTAAAAGGGATTTGTGGGGTCTGTCCTCATGATAGTAAGATGATTTTATATTGCTTGTGATTAACTGTTGCCTAGAGAAGGGTAAGAACTTTTCAAATGGGGAAGGTAAACCATAGAGTGGTTCACAGTACATGCTTATAAATGGAACATGTAAGGGAGACCATCAAGGAGTTCCCCAATTTTGGTTTCAGGGGTTAATCAGGAGGAAGCAGCTATTAATCTTCCAGTCAGGATGGCAGAGCTGTGGAAGTACTCCTAACTAGATAGCTAGCAGCAGACTGCTTTGACTTGTGTGCATGTGCTCACTCTGCTGTCACAGGGATGAGACACTGGAGAACTGAGAAAACATGGAAACCTTTTTTTCTTAATGTATTCTTAATGTGCCTCTCCTGTAGCCTGTGTTCTTGTTACCAAGTAGATACATTTAAGGATGGGACCACTATTTTTCTTTAACATGTATTTCACATAAAAGTACATGTAAGGCTATGTTAATCAGATGAGGGATATGTTTTGTTGTCTCTGCTTTTTGTACTCAGCTTTCCTTTAGGCACACGAGGTCTATTTCATTTCAGTTTTGGGGGAAAAAAATACCAAGACATACCTATTTTAATGAGGAATTATGTGTAGTATTTCTGCATTAGGGAGTTATTAGAATTGTAACAAGACAGTTGTGTACGTGTTTCTTTTGCAATATGGAAACAACACATTTTGTTAAAATCCTGGCTTTAAGTCAACAGGTCCTTTGTTCTTGAGTGTCTTCTTCATGACTAACTTAGGTTGTTGGCTAAACATTTAGCCAAACTTCTTACCTAATTGATGCATAGGAGTTCCACAGAAGATTAGGATTAAAACCAAAGTAAAAAATCCTAGTGCAGAATGGGAGATGTAAGTAGTCTTAATCTGTTCATGGTCAGTCAGATTGTATGGTATATTGTTGAAAGACTCTGCTCAGTATCATATCCAGGACCTGTTTCTTTAAGTACCAAAGGTGAAATGGCACAGCCAAGGATGTCTACTATGAGTCCCTCTGGCTTGTTAGGGTGTTCAGCTGTCCGCTTGAGACAAGGCACACAATCTAACAGCACAGGAAGGTGAGCTCTCCACAGAATTTCCTTCTGATCTTGCACTGTGGATACTGCCACTCTTGCTATAAGTTTTTCAGAGCTGGGGAAAAAGATTAAATGTGATGCAGAGCTATATATTTTGATATTATTCCTCCCCTTCCTTTGTAAGTGTCTCTGTTCAGTAGAGCACAAAGCAATGGCTGGAAGAGTTGTCAAGCAGGTCTTGCATACATAATTGGGTGGGCAGATCGTGTTCTCCACATTCTAAGATTTCTGTATTCTGTATGCGATTTGTGGCTGGCTTGACTTCTTTCTCCAGCCTCTGAGGAGACAGAAGCCCTGGTTATTTCAGTCTTGCAAATTATGTCCCTCGTGGTTGATAAAGGGAGAAAGGCAGAACAAAAGCTTCCAAAATTGCTTGGGGTTGAAACTGTAGGACTTAACCCAAGAAGCCACAAGAATGTAGGTTTCTGCTCTCAAGTTACAGGAATAATAATGGTCATAAAGTTACTCTGATGAGATGTAAGTCTTGCCAGGTAGCTGTGGCTTCCAGACAGTTGGACAATTACTATGTATAAATGAATTTTACAGCCCTAAGAGGAGCTTCACGCAGTAGTGTCACCTTTGAAAGCTGCCTAGCAGCAGTAGATGATCCTATATGTGATTATTCAACTGGGTGGATGCAAGCACACATCAAGTGTGATCTTCCATGGTCCAACTTGGCTAAATCATTACCCTTAAAAAAAAACAAACAAACCCCAAAACACCACAAAATCACCACACAGTTCACTGTATATTTCCCCAGATTAGATAATTTTCCCAATTTTTCAGTAGAATATATCGCTCTTTCAATAGAATAATTTTTATCACAAGCAGCTTTTCACAGACGCCTTTATCTTCATTTTGGGAAAGATCCCTGGCAATAGTTTCGCAGAATTGTGCAACAGTTTCACTGCAGGAGAACAAAATTTTAGCAGAGTAATTAGCGTTAGGCGGTAAGGATATGAGGAACTGTGTTCTTTGCCCAAAACTGTATGTGCTTCATTGAAAGGTGTTTGCACAGCATAATGGCATTGTTTCCTGGATTCTGAGGAAGCTTTGTTATTAAAGACTTGCATTTGTCAATGACTTGAGTGTAAAATTCGATACCTCTGTTTCTCTTCTGTCTTAATAAACCTTCACGTATGATTTGTCATCAGTTTGATGAAGTAGTTCTTATGAAAACACGGATGATAGAAATGACTGAAACTGAAACTAAGTATTATTTTCTTATATACTTATGTTAGGCAACTTCACAAAATAACATGGCATAAGGTATGTTTTCAGTTGAACTTCTGTACAGTGAGTGTACTTATCTTGGTCCTATTACTTGCATATGTAAAACTTCTGTTGTTTCAATATCAGTTACCTTAGAGCACTTAAAGGAGGCTGGTCCCCTGACTTTGAAACTGGGCAGCTTGCAGTTGCCAAGAATCATGTTTCTCTGGCACAGGGGAAACTTGAAGTATTTTATTTTTCCTTTTGACCATGAATTTTCAACATTACTACTACATAGTTGCCTTAATTCCAGAAAAGCCATTTATGGCAGTTTTCTATCTGGAGACCCAAGGATAAAAAGGACCATTTTATTTTTTCTAAAGAAAAATTCCTTTCTAGCGCTTTATAGTTATTTGAATGATATGGTGGTTTTTTGTTGTTTGTTATTTTTTTTTTTTAGTCTTCAAAAGAGCTTGTTTTATCCCAGCATTTTATGAAAACAAGGTTCTAGTTCTTTTGGGACTTCAGCTAGTGCACAAAGCAGTTGAGTTTGTGCACTACACCAATACCATTAGTGGCTGTCTTCAGAGCAGAAAGCAGAAACAGCCTGACAACGCCCACCTCTTGAAAAAATACAACATACCCTCTAATTAGTGCAAGAAAGCTGCAAGTCAGGAATGAGTAGCTTTTGACTGTGGTGATTTCCATCTGCTTTAACAGCGCCATAGCTCGAAAACAGCCATCCTATGAACATTTAATAATGTACAGTCCCTTTGTGAATGGACAGAAGTCCTTTGCCCCTTATGGTGTACATTCAAGTGCTGCACACCAGCTTGGCGTTACCGTTCTGCTAGGTAGAGCAGTACCTGGGACTGGAATACAAAGACTTCACACAGTTATTCATGCACTTGCCTCTCTGGGTACGTTAAAACTGATAAACCACTGCTGCAAACCCTTTCTCCCTCTCGGATAAATCCTGCTGCTGCTAGTGATGCTGCTTTAATTCTCTCATGAGGCTTGGCAATCCTATGGCATCTGCCACCTGAGAACCACTGTATATGCTTAACAGGTATTGCATCCCTGTCGTATCCTTTGATGAGGCGGAAAGTGGAAGGAGAGTCAGTGACCTGTGGTGTCACAGGAGGTAGGTGGTATCTCTGGGATGCTCAGTGAAAATGCTGGAGCACGTTGTGCCTGTGGTTCTCGGCCACCGCGCCTCTGCCATGGGAGCTGTCCCTGGACTGGGCCGGAGACTCCTGTGTACTGGCTAGAGACAGTACGAAGCCCTGGTTCCTCTTTGCACAGAGCTTTACATAAGCTTTGTGAGAAGCGAGTAGGGAGTTGAGTTCACCATTTGTAATAAGATAAAACATGACTACACGGATGAACCATAATAGTCTGTCACCATGGTAAATGCTCTAATTATTATACTACAAAAGTAACCTTTCCATTCATTTTCACATCTGCTGAAAGGTTTGGCAGATCTAAACTGATGTAATGACGAGATCATTAGGAGTGTTGGAACGGAGGGCTTGGATCTGGTTGTCCTGCTTTACACTTTTAACAAATCGTTAGTAAATGATCTGAAGTCAACAGAAAACACAGGTTGTTCACCAGATTACAAAAATAAGACCACTAATTCAGAACCAAATTCAGCAAAACAGGCAAGATTCAATGTGACGAAAAATGCACAGGACTCAAAACACTTAATTCCTGCTGAAATCAATCTTCAAAACTTTTAAGGGACAAGTTGTTAGCACATTAGATACTGACCACACTGCTAAATGTTAAATTGTTAAAGAATGTTACCAGCTTTGAAATTATTAAGATTTTCAGTTCACGTGAATATGCAGTAGCAACTAAAAGCTACACTTCCAATATTCAGAAAGTAAGCTTTCCAGCAAGCAATCTGGAATTTGCATACCAAGCTATGGTAAATACCATAAAAGCACATCTGTTTTGAACTAAAAAATCTAAGTCCAATAACATTATATAAATATTCAAAACATTTCCAGATGTTGTACTGGTCTCCTCAGCTCAGTTTGTCCATAATGAAATTTGAAAATATGTGGGAGGCTCTGCCACAGTATGGTGCAGGCACACTAGGCAGTCAGCATACCTTTTGTTCCTGGATCAGTCATCGAATCAGATCAGAACAGCGATTTTCATGAGAAAAACAAAACAGCCCTGTAGAGTGCTAAGCAAAGAGACCCAAGGAAGGCCTGAAAGTGGAGTGGCTTCCAGCAGACCTAGGAGCTGCAACCATTAGGCAGGGAAGAATCGTGTCCCCAAACACACTACTGGAGAAAAGAAGAGCTTGCTGCTGGGTTGGGTTAAATTTTGTATCCTGCTCGAGCCTTATTGCATTGGCTGTATTCCTCCTCACTAGTCTTTGCCTTGGAAATTTTAACTGGAACCAAAATAACAAGCAGCTTTCCCAGCTGAGTTCATTCAAGGAGCTAAAATGTTTGTACACACCTTCGTGCTTTTGCTCTCTCCACTTTGCAAGTATAAAAGTGTGAAAATTACCTTCTCTTCCTGAATGGACTCAAAATGCTGCAGAGCAACATAGTTCCATAAAACTTATCAGAGAAGGGTCTGTGTTCTGTTCTTCTGTTTGTGCAGCTCTTTGCAGACATTGTGATGATACAAATAATAAATAGTACAACAGCATGTCCCTTCCCTACCCTCTCACAGAAAAGCAGCAGTCCTAAAACATGACCAGTTTTAGTCCTGGCACAGCTCAAGTGTCACTTTTATCAACATGGATTCACTTTCCATTTCGTAAATAACCTGTGAAACCAGAATGTTATTAATTAATTCTAGAACTGAGGACATTTTCTGCCAACCTTTTTCTGAACTCAGATGGCTATGGAAATTACATGGTCAATACCTGCACTCATTTCTCAGAATTTAACATAACGTGATTGTTCATAAGTCACATTGTAGCAATTTTAAACTTTATTTGAATCTATTCAAATGATCTGGAGGATTAGCAGAAGACATGTTGACTCATGTTTCTGCGAAAGCACATATTTATTTCAGTGTCTGCATGAATAGCAAGGAACAATTATGCCTTTTTAAAGCTCGTTCTTTTCCAAAAGGCCATTTGTGGTCAACTTCCAAAAGTCTATCTGAGATTTGGAGACATAATATAATCTATAGAGTTGATACACTATACTTTGTATCTACTAAAAAAAAAAAAAAAAGTCCTTTTTCATAAAAATATAGCAATGGGCCTTACCTAAGCCACTTTTCATCTCTTCATAAAAGTTAAAGATGTTGATTGTGTATCTGGAGCAGTTGCCAATAAGAAAACAGTATTCAGCAATAAATGTCACACCATCATATTTTTCATTCTATTGTATCTGCAGAAAGAAAACATAAATCCCAGAAACTATGCTAAATTAAAAATAGGCAAAAAGCATTTTTCCAAGCACAAGTCACTGTTATCTCGTCATAGTTATGGCCCTAGTGAAAATCTCAGTGAAGTCAGATGACAAATGTGTCTTAAATCAAGCTCTCTTAAAGGGGTGACCAAACTGTGTCTTTTGAACCCTGTACAACTTTGCCATGCCCGCCTCCCATGCCAGTGTTACAGCAGCAGGCTGTCCTGATGCAAGGGACACTGGATAACCTCAAATCCTGCCAAGGAAATGACAGACAGCTGGGTCTCCCCATGTGCCGAATGCATGCCCGGGCCACTGCCACCCTCTCGCTTCATAGAGCCATCTTCTGCTGTGACAAAAGCCAGACAGACGATGGGGTACTTGTTTAGACATTCAGGACTAGCTGTGTGGCTTATACATCTTTAACCTTCTTCCTCCATGTCAGATTTCACATTTCAACATTTAGTATTGTAAGTTGCACTTTATTTTTAAAAAACCTGTATAAAATCTCACAAAATACGGAATGTGCGTGGGCTGGGGTGAGTGCTTGCATCTGAGACAAGTAGGAAAGCAGAGGTCACTCTGTCGGCTGAAAGGATACTTCTAAATTGTCCATCCACAAAAGGGGAAAAAAATAAATCATATTTGGGAAGAGACCAAGCCAGGAAATGTACGACCTCCAGAGGTTCTTTACAACCTAATTTATTGTATGATTCTATGAAATCCTAGTTGCAAATGGGATGCATAAACAGCAGCTCAATTCACTCGTATCTTTATGGCAAACAAGGATATATTTGTGGTGAACAAATCTAATCACAGTGTGAGCCCATAGGGAACCTGACCACAAAAGCTGTGAGGCTGTTCAGTCATCATGTAAGACCACAGGGAAACCAGATGTACCAGGATTCTCCCACTGCGTCTAGTGAAATTCAATCCCTGAGGCATTAAAAGGTTACGGAAAAAAGGGAGCAAATACAGCATATGTGCAGTAATCCTCTTTTCAGAGTGGGATTTTTAGAGACGGGTTTATGGGGCTAGTACTGTACTCCAAATGGAATTCAAGTGCTTCAGTGCAAAGCCTCAAATGCAAATTATCTCAACTCCTGCCCAAGTCAACGTTTTGAAATATTAAGATTTCACAGCCTGAATAAAAGAGTGTGTTGCACATGGAGTTCCCATTGGCATCAGTGGGAGTTTAGGACAAGGTCAAAGACAAAACCCAGGTTTGGATACAGGAGCTATGTTGATAGGAAGGAGGGGTCCCTGTCGTTTGACCAGTAGTTCACCTTGCACCAGATGGTGCTCACGAGGAACTGCAGCCACATTAGGCTCCATCCCCATTCTTTCCTTAGGAAAATATTAGCTGAATTATTTACTGTGAAAACTGAATGCCAAATTTTCATCTGGTTAAAAAACAGCCTGAAGTTGCTGAAATAATTGCAGTCATCCTGATTTAAATTCATTTTGAACAGAAATCACAAGAGGCTTCATTCTGACCTTGCACCAGCCCTTACACTTCTGTGTAATGCAGCAGAATTATTCTTGATTTCCATTTATGTGAAAATCTAAATTGGTTCTTAAAATAGATGCTGTCTTTTTTTTTTCTCTCAGCCTGCTACAGTAAATTATTTGACCTACATCTTAATAAATATTAGAAAAAAAAATTCTCCCCACTCTCATTCCACAAATACACTTCAGAATTTGTACATTCAACTTAGACTCCACTGTTTCCACCACCCTCCCTCCCGCCCCCGCCAAGATTTATCAGCCAAGGGAAATCCACAAGACAGCCCACTCTCAAGGACAACATACTAATATAAAGTGCCTCTTCACACACCTTTAATATATGTGTGCTGTGCATGTCTAATATACATCAGCTCACCTTTTTGCCTTGTTGTTCTTATCACTTCAGTAATAAGAGCAATCTGGTTTGTGTCTATGTCAAACTGTTCCTCAAGAAGCACTTTGTAAATTTTCTTTTCCTACCCAAAAGTAACAATGAAATCCCAGTAAAAAAGATTACATGCTCTCAATTTCAGAAGGGTCAGCAAGGAAATTATTACAGCTATAGATAGAAAGTTTCATGAGTTTTGCCAGAGGTTTCTCTGCTTAACTCCCAATAGACTTAATAGGAATTAAGAATTAAAATCCCTTTCCAATAGTGAACGTAGAGTGTGTGATCACTTTATGCACACTACCAAAATAATCTGAAATTGGCTGTACTTAGTTGTCAGACTTCTGCCTTCATATATCATAATGCCAACTGTCTTAACTCCAGACAATGAAAATTTCCTGATTTAGTGCAAAACACAGGCCTTGGGAACCAAATGTCATAGAAGCAGGGTGGCGAGGCACTGACAGCCATACCTTAAACACACTGAGCCATTTGCTCAGTAGGAATTCCATCTCCTCTTACAGGACTGGGCTTTTGTTTTTTCATTATCTGGGGTTGAAAAAAACATTTTCCTTTTGTCCTACAGCTAGAGCTGCACTCTGGTTTCTCAAAAATAAATGCTGAGGAAGTAAACTTCATGAGTGAAAGACTGGGTTTTTTTTATTTTTGAACCAGTTGATCCCTGCCACCTGCTTACAGTAACTATTTCTGGTCTTACTACCACGACTGAGAAATGTGCAGCTTATATGGAACTGGGACATTTGTAAAGAGTTTCATAAGTATGTATGTTTCTCTACACTTACCACAGAAATAATAAAAGCCCATAAACTACACTGGTTCAAAAAATTCCTTCCAGGATGCTCACACTGAACAGACCAGAACAAATCTTTCACCATCCCCTGGCAGAGACACTTCAGAAATCCTTTCTTAAAACTGTTATACAATGCAGGGTTTTTTACATTACAGCATAACTAAGCCTTAAACCATAATGCTGAGTCAAAGTCTGCTAGACTTGTGTGTCTTCATTTTAGCACTTGGAAGCCCAATGTTAAAATCTCAACTTATTCTTAATATTAGTAATTATTCATCCTCTTTCTTATATTTTTTTCAATTTCAGAAAACTCTAGGCATGATTTAATATGTAGGGTCTTTACAAAGAAGCGTTTAGCATTATTTTCTGTTCTGAAAGATATCTTACTGCATCTGTTCGTTAGGAGCCACATTTGAATATCCATTTCTCCAGTCTGGCAGATTTTTAAGTAAAGGTTAAAGGGTTTAGGGGTTGAAAACCTACCTCACCTTAAAATAGTTTTGGTTTAGGTAGATTCATAATTGTATTCCAAGAAGTCTGAAAGTTTTGTAATTAAGACTATAATTTTAGCTCTCTCCAACTTCTCACTGTATTTACCAAAGGTTATCCCAGCTCCATTCATTATCTAACTAGATTTGCCTAAATTGGCTTCACCAACGGGTGAATGGGATCCCTGTTTTGGTAACTAACCCGTTTGGGCAAATAAATCATCCTGAGCAATTGCCAGCTCTTTTTGTCTGAAGGTCTTCCATTTGATTTCAGGTTGTCCGCATTTCATTATGTTGCACAGTTGGCCTTGTGACAATGTCCTTGGAAAACACAATACACTAAAAAGGTTAGGAAAAAAGAAAGAAAAAAGTGCTCTCTTTTCAATATAGAGCGTGCAGGTCGAAACAGATGTATCTTGAGGACCCATGATATCAAAGAGAATTCATAAGTTTTACATAAATTCCTCAAATTGCCACAGTTTTGTTACACATGCATATTTATGGGGAGATATTATACATAATAGAGAGACAGTATTTCAACTAAACGTTCTGCTAGCTTTTGAAGCATTACATTAATATCAAATTTACAATGCAGCACAGAATTACACAACAACAGGTACATTTTACTTGACTACTGCTGGTCCTGTACTGTGAGGAACTGGTGTGTTCACTCACCAAAAGAGTGCTTTTATGCCCAGATATATATCTCAGTTTAGGAAAAACAGATTACTAGTATTTAGGTCTCTTATTTTCACTTTTTTTTTAATAATGGAGAGCCAATAAGTTCACTGAGGTTTAATAAAATCAGCAGTGAAGAACTGCAAGAGCTTAAGAGGTGGTTTCAATATCTACAGCATGAATTGAACAGAACTTAGGACATAAACCCTCCAAAAAGGGACGCAGAAATCCTCACTGCAGCAACAGCAAGAATTATCAGTGCTCACTTTTCAGCTGGCATTTACACTTTGGACCTGAGGTCACAAGCCTTCCATTTGTGTGCAGAACTGCCCAAGAGTGTGCAGCACAGAATCCTTGTGCTCTAGATATGAGGCAGAGCATAACCTAAACACCTCGCTCCTAAACACCTCGCTAGAAGAGTCTGATTGGACTGGTGTGTTCCGGTAAGGTACACCAGCAGCAGTGCTGAGCTCAGTGAACGCACAAATGCTGCAGGAAGCCTTTTCCATAACCACCTAGTAGTTACATCACATGAAACCAGAATTCAAGCCCAGTCTCCTACCTTCAAAAAAAATATCCTGGAGTACCAGGAGGTACAATCCTGGAAAGAATGCTCTTCTGTTTATCCTGGACCTTCTGTGTTTAAAAATGCAAGAAAAATGTTCACTACTGAGGACACCTGCCTGTTGTGTCAAGATTTAGGTCCTGGTCCCAGCTCCATGGCCAGACGTTATGTAGTCAATCAGAAAACAAAGCAAAACCAGCACTAAAAAAATCTAGGTAGCGAGGACCAGATCCTATGTGTCTCTCCTGACAGCTGAGTGTCTTGTCTAGTACAGTGCAACATCCTGTTCCTGCTCAGTTTTTTACCCTTTTCTTTAAATACCATACTCAAACATTGCCTAACTATATGCAAATACTAGTCCAATTAAGCAAAAGATATTGCCATTTGCTAACATTAGGCTTGACTGGTTTTGTAGGTGACATTTCAATAAAACATTCATTCGTTCATACCTCCACAAAATAGGCAATGCAGTAATAACTATATATTTCCAGTTGCATCACAGAGCTGCATTCATGCAGTTCCTCCTGCTGTGCCATCACAGTGCTGCTCTAATAGTATGTGCAGAATTCAAACTGTCATGTTTCTTAGCAGATGACCTACCTTTATCCAGAGATAGACTGTTCTCTGCATCCTCGCAAGTATAAAACTTAAAATTGCTTCTTCTTGTTCTACATATAAATTAGAACATTTCATACTTAATATCCAACAAACTGACAAAATGGGACCATGGCATTAGGTTCTCGATATCAAATTAGTTGCAGTGAACAGGTAACAGCTGAGTTGAATATCCAAGACTATTTCCACTTTCTAGATCATAACACCTGAAGCTCACTAGTAGAACACGTGTTCATATTTCTAACATCAACACTCTTAATTTTTGTCCCTGAGCATAGCCTAAAAGTTCTCTGAAAGCTGTCAGTGACATTTATCCTCTTTTATCCTATTATTTTTAAATCCCCCTCTCAGTATATTGCTAGAAATAGAAAATGCTATTGCCAAATAGTCTCTCTAATCCTACAACATGCTGTCCATTCATGGTTCACCTCTAACCTAACCTTAAAGATGGCAGAAAAGGAAAGTATTTATATGTCTCGGCTCTACAAAGGGTTTGATTTGACATATATCCCTATACAGCAGTAATAGTCATGCAAATAGTTCTATGAGCACTGGAAGAAACAAAGCAGTACCTGCAAAAGAAGGAGGAGCTCAGCAGTGTGACTGTTGCTCCTCTTGATACTGAGCTGATGAGTAGGACGTGTGTAGCCTGTCACGGAACCAGCATGGTCTTCAGGTCTAACACAGTTCTGTGCTTGCTACTTGCCACAGAAGCCACAGGCACATATCCAGTGTCCTGTGCAGCCGCACAGCTGAGCACCACTAAGCCTAGTCATGAAGGGTTCAAACAGGGAAGGGATTAAGACTCCAGGCCACGGCCAGTTTTGACCAGCAGATGAATCACTGTATGCTCAGGTATGGACCAGGGTCTCTAGGGAGTGGTGGCCAGCCTGAAAGCAGAGGCCAGACTGAAAGAACAGCAAGAGAAAAAGGTAAACTCTGGGACAAGCAGCTAACATTCACAAAATTCATAGGAGCCTTACCTGCCTCTGAGACCTCTCTGCTCACGTATTTGAATTCACTAAAATCAGCCTCCAGGTTTAAAAGACAGTGAAGAGGAGGAAACATGCATAAATTCACTTAGTCATTATATAGCTTCATGACAGAAAGTATATGAAAAATAATGAAACATAATCACTCCTTTTTCATTAGGCCTCAACCGCGTCCTAATAATCTCCAGCGAGCCAACAGCACAAAAAGAGATGGGAGGAATACCTGACAGCCTGACAGCCTGGCAGTTCCCCTAGTCAGCCAAAGAAACATTCTGCACACATACGTACACGCTGGAAAACTACAGAAGAGCTTGGGATAAAGTAGGTTTACCTAGCTGGTATAGTTATGTGCATCTCAGACGTGAGGCTGTCTACACTTAATATCAGGTGTCTAAAAATGTTGGATGCAGCTCAGCTGGAAGAAGTCATCCTTCTCCTGTTTCTCAGGCATCTTCAGGTTCCTCTCTCAAGGCAAGCATTCTGTTCCGTGGTGTCACTAACCCCATTCATTCTGCTCCACGGTGTTCCACTGGCACCTGTAATGGCGAAAGGAAAAAGTGTTCCTGAATGCTGTGATTGGCACTGTTAATGACCATGACACTGCAGAGCTGCTGTGTGCTTCAGCAGCGGTTAGCTGATTTCAAGTCCTGAATTTCCATTTAGTAAGGTAAACCAGGAGCATTACGTAGCCTCTGAGAAAGCATTTCATTGAAAACTCAAGCATAGACAAAAGGACTACCAAACATAAAATCTGAGAAGGGCTGAGGTGCACAAACAACAGTCCCGTTGTTTAAAAAATAAAACCTACAAGTACAAGATTTTGTCTACCATGAGTTTTTAAAGCTAATAGACAACGCTTCTAAAATCACAGTACTAGATTTCACCACTGGAGTAAATTAACAGAGTTTTCGATGTTAGTGGTCCTGAGGTGCTGACTTGCATTGGCTGGAAATCTTCTCTTGTGTGGGGATGCTCCACTTTCACCCAAACGTTGTTGGTAGATTATCAGAAGGTAAGATATGAGAACAACAGTCAACAAAGAGTCCAAGACTGCTTAGCCATGCATTGGAGTCAGAAAGTCATTAGCATGGCCCTGGGTCAATGCTTCCAGTTCAGCTTACAAATTCTGAAAGAAGACTCTCTACCTGTTTCACACCAGACTGTTTTCATATTATCAGTTAGACCAGCCTCATGCAAAAATCATGCCTTCACCTGTGGTGATTTAGTCATGAATTCCTAACTGTGCTCAGCATCATTCCTTTCAACTATTTTGGCTGCTGAATTGTACCACTAGGATGTATTCACATTACCGTATGTCATGCACAGGAAAACATCAGTCAATGGAAAGCAGTTGAAGTACACATTGTAAGGCAGCTTATACTAAAATATGTACAATTAATTGGATTAATTAAACTGCAGATGAAAATACATTGAATAAATGAATCCGTAAATCTGTAAGACTATTCCCAGTGTCTCTGCACATGCTTCAACAAATCCCATCTATGAGATTTGTAAGGAATGGTATTTTATTTTTTGCAATGGAGAGACAAGAAAGTTTTCCTCTCGTTCCACATTCAGTTACCAAAACACCAACTGATTTTCTTGCACAGAAATTGAGCAGAGAGACTGGATATAGCAAGAGCTTCAGTAAGCTTGGTCCACATTCTCTTGATGTTCTGACAAGAGGTTCTTTCTCCTCCCCAGGAGTGCAGCGAATAACAGCAAGTGACCTTTCAAGGTCAGGAGCTCAGGACCTCACTGTAGACCCTGTTACTGAGGCATTCCTACAGTGCTGTCCATATTAACTAAAAACTGTTGATGCTATAAGAATTTAAATACTTCCCACTAATAGCATTTCAATACTTCCCACCAACAAAGTTCAGAATTATTCACATTAAAGGGTTTGTTATATGGACATACAAGATAGTGCTTACCCTAACAGAGGTAAAAAAAAAAAACAAAACAAAAAAACCAAACACAAAAACCCCCCACACCAAACCCCCAAAAAACCCCAAAAAACAAAAGAAAACCCTAAACTTGGGCTAAACAGATTACTCGAAAATTAAATTTTGAATATCACGATATTTACATGTATAATTTAAGAGGGATCCAAGATGGCAGTATTAGAGAAATATTCCCAGTCATTCAAAAATATTATCTCAACAAATGTATCTACTTGGAACTACTTCTTCAGACACT
The DNA here is from genome assembly GCA_011057875.1 of Pterocles orientalis. Classification (NCBI taxonomy): domain Eukaryota; kingdom Metazoa; phylum Chordata; class Aves; order Pterocliformes; family Pteroclidae; genus Pterocles; species Pterocles orientalis. Next base: position 17,314 of record WKFP01014224.1, on the reverse strand, counting down.
ATGAAGTTCCTTTTTGTTTCCCTTTTGTTGAGCTCAATCATCAATCTGCATCGCTGTGGCTCTAACTGGCTCTATCTTTTTTAAGTTACGTGTTATCACTCCACCTCGGCTGTGAAAACCAACAACCTGGTAATTCTTCAGAACAGGACAACATATATATGGCCCACAAACAAGAAAGGCTGCGTATGAACCTTTCTTTGCCTCTCGTAACTCCCTCCTCTCTCCCTCTCTCTCTTAATCATATATTTATAAAAGGCCATTTGTGAAGTCCAGCAATTTAAAAATGTAGCTTATCTTTTTGCAGGCACAAGTAATTAGCAGTGCAATTTACCATTGGTAATTATTCATGTCCACAGTTAAGTTCATTTGCATGTCTAACTACCTGATATGCAAGTGAAGTCAAGTAATTACATGTCCACACTACTTAAACTGCAGAATAACTGAACTGAACACTGCAATACTGATTTAACAGTGTAGCTACAAAATTTAGATGGAAACTTAGATGGGAAAGACAGTGTCCGGTCTTTCAGATGTAGTCCTAATGAAGGAACTGGTAAAAGGTGTTTAGAAGCCTGAGAATACAAGTATGTACTGGGATTTTCAGAAGCATATTGGTGCCTCGCTCCCAATAGTCACACAGAGCAAAGGTCTTCCTCCGCAGGACAAAACCTTTTTCATATGCTCAGCAGATAATCTTATGTGTATTTGCCCTTAAATCTTCATTTATCCCCACGTAAATGTGCAACATAGATCACCCTTTAAGAACAAAAAATAAGTTTGAAAAGGCAGTTATGAAACTTTTTTTTAAATACCTAATTAATTTTTGAGAAATATTTATCACACATATGAGTATCTGGCTAAAGATTAATAAAAATGCAATTATTATCCATAGAATTGTTATAGTCACATGAATGTAACATTTTGTTATAGGTGAAAACATGCATCACTGAGGCAGAGACCACCAGAGAGATTTTTAGTGAAATTTATGTCTGTGCTGAGAGCCAACCAAGGAGCCAGAGAATACCAACAAATGTCTTTACTCTGCAAATACTTTACAAAGCACAGGAACCAAATATATTGCAGGTGAAGTTCTCCACTGCGCAGGGGTCTTCCACAGGTCTCTGTATTACATAAGTCCTACTTAAATACTATTCTAAACTTACACAAATCTTACTGCACAGGCAAGAAGTTTCCCTTGGAAGAATTCCTTGAGCCCTTTGAAAAGGATGTACTTTGATAACATCTATCACAGTCTCTCAAGCAATGCATAAATCTTGCGCTGGCCTCTGCACAAAGGTGGGTAAACCTTGCAGAGTATCTCTCCTGTTTCGTAGAAATGTCATAAAATCCTATACTGCTTCAGAGTTCGCATTGTGCAGACTGGGTAGATATTGCATATATACAAACCTCAAGACAGCTGGTAAGCACCTTATTTACTGAAATGATCAAGAGAATAGGGACATGAGTATTTACTCAGGGTTCAGGATCTCTCCTTGTGGCAAAGTCCCAAGACATTCTGCTTGGCTAACCCTAATCTGCTCACCTTGCAATAAAGGCTGCCTCACACATTTTTTCTGAAGCTTTCACATCTCTAGACCAACTGTTCTGAAGAACTACTTGGCACAGATCTCTTCACCTGTCCTTCCATAGCTCTTCTCCTCATCCCCTTCCAGTTGCCCATTCATTTCCTGGTTCATGGTTCCTGGAGCCATCTTTAACTGGTATCAGCCTTCATCTCCCAGATTCCCAAACCCACAACTCCTGGATTTGCTTTCCCTCCATGGGGGATGTGACTTGCTTCCAGTACAACAGCTTAACACAGCATTATCTCATGCTCCACCAGAAGTCTCTCCCTTTGTTAACAAAGGCTTCTCTTGCCTGACTCTACCCTTACAATAGAATGGAGTGCAATCCACCTGACATATTTTAGATTTGTGATTGAGAATGAGATCATCTGCTCCCTAAATATTTTTTTTCTCACTGTTGACTATGATGGGAAAATAGCTTAGTTATATGTTGCTTCAGTCTAGATGTTTACATTTTGTTGAACAAAATTAGAGCACTGGCTCTCAGATTATGGACTTAAGTGGAACCAGTGGTTGAACAGTGAGTGAATTCTTAAATCCATGGATAACTTCTAAACAACCTGTGACAGGTCTAAAAGAAAAGCAAGTTCTCATATGTCATATAGCAATATACTTCTGTAACATCTCTAAGAGAAAACACAGAGAGAAAAGGTTAAAAACTACTGCACTGGATCTTTTTTACAACAATTACAACGGTGTCATATTGTTTACTCTTAACAAAAAATCGTATGTCAGAGCGTAACCTGTACCACATATTATATATCTGCTTCCTAGGCTGCTATTGTGTTTAATTTCCATGGCATCTGAAGATTTTTTTTTATGTTAGATCATCAAAGTGCCTGTTCTTGCTGGCTTAGTAGCCACTTCTTGGCCTTCACATTTTAAGAATTACTGGAAAAGTCACTGTTTATGTTCCTGTGGATATATACACATAACAACAGAAAAAGGATAGCTGGAGAGATCTGTTTGTGACGTGAACAGTGCAGCTTGAAGTTTTAACAACCACCCAAAATGCCAATTCTTAAAAGTGAAACTAACCGCAAAGATGAGCACCAACACAGTGTCATCATAATTACATTCAAAGCAAAAATGAAAAAATTCTGTGGTACCTGAGCTCTGTGTGAGTTTTCTACTGAAGAATAAATTTTATCTGAAGCAAGTCACATGCGGAAACAGTGCTATTTTGGTTTTAAATAACCGTGTTTTCCAGTGGCTGCAGACCTTTAGGCTTGATCAGGCTGTCACTGAAGCCGATTTCGCGGTTTGGCCACCACTTCCAATGAATTCTAGAACGTGCCAAGAAAAAGAAGAACCCAGACTTTGACAACAGCCTGAAAAAACGCCTGTAGCCTACTCACGGTCTCAAAGATGTGACACACATTATGAATCAACCCCATAAATCTGTCCCCCAGAAGGATTTATTCTGACTTGAGCGGAAGCTCCCAGTGAAGAAGTTTCTCAGAATCCAAATCTCTCGACCCAAAATAATCTGGTTCCTCAACCACCTCGCAGGGGAAACAAACCCCTTTGGGGGCAAGCCTTGCTTTACGCTCCTGCAATAAACTTCCATCAAAGCTGGCGGGGCCGGGCGGGCGGAGGAACGTGCTCCTCCTGCAAGTTTTACCTGAACCCTTCCCGTTTCCTCCCGGATTTACCGCGGTGGCACCCAGCACGGGCCGGGGCCAGCGGGCGGGGAGGCCGGCGACAGGCCCCTGCGGCGGCCCAGGCCACA
>WKFP01014223.1:784142-848227 GCA_011057875.1 Pterocles orientalis | reverse complement strand
AAAAAAAAAAAAAAAAAAAAAAAAAAAAAAAAGGAAATCTGTGACTCCAACACTTGGTAGAAGCCAGCAATCAGCAACAACTGCTGAACGCTGAGTCACCGTTCCCTTCCACCTGGCAAGTGGCTGCCCAGACCCATTCAGTAGAAAAGCTCTTTTCATGGAAACTGGCATAAACCTGGAGTAATTCCCTCCGTTTCAATGGAGCTGCTCAGGATTTACGGCAGCGTGACACAAGTAGAATCCCAGCTGTTAAGCGCTACAAACCCAAGTTTTCCTGCAGGAGACCATGCTGCTCTGCTCTTGGGGGCCATGACACTAACCGTGTGACAACACAGATGCTGCCGGCTGGTCCTATTTTTCCTGATGCTGTCATCTCCAGCAGATGCTCTGCAAGCAGGACCTTTGGAAAAAATCACCCTCTTTCACACACTCCAGGAGAATTTTGACAATCTATGAGCAGAAGACCATTTAATAGCTTGAATTAATTATTTTTTCAGTTTTAATTTTTTTTACTCAGCTTTCATAATGCTCTAATTTGGTTTTGCAAAGATTTATAAAAATTATTATTTTTTCCCATCTCACTGGGCTGTGTGAAACAAGAGCTCAGAAGACAACAGAAATACCTTCTGTGCAGATGATGTGTGAATAAGCAAGGGATGAGATCAAGATTTAAGGAGTACCAATCAGCTTTACCAGGAAATTACCTACTCTTTTTATGTTCTCAGCTTAAGAAAAAGCATTGCTAGAGGATCCTGAAAAACTACATATGCTCCCCCCCAGTATGCAGTGCAGCGGCAACCAGAATAACATATGGCAAATGAACAAAAAGCCAGCCTCTGAAACAGGACTCTTTCAACAGAAGGCAGTTTCCACCTTACTATAAACACAACACCTATGTAAAAAAATGCATTCACACATATACTGATGGGCTGACAGGGTTCATCTACACAAATGCAATGAGTCTTGTCTGTCCTGGTTAAATACATTTACAACATTCAAGAACAGGATGTAACTGCCTAGAAACAGCAGCCTTCATGCAGTCCTTTCAATATGGGGAACAGAGTGTGCTCTACAAATATTAATTCAGCCTGAACAACCAGTGAGGTATGCAAATATTACTCCCAGCTTCAACTGGGGAAGACTGAGCACAGAGGAATGGTGAGGGTGATTTTCAGCAGTGCTTGAGAGAGCCAGATCACAGCCAGGGAAAGCTGGAATCTTCCATGTCCGCAAGTGCTTTCGATAGTCCTGCCCTGACCAACTTCCTAGACACGCTGTTATTCACAGCCTGAAACCAAAGCCTTGCTTTTTCTCTTCAGGAGACCCAGCTGAGCAAACACTTTCTGTATCCCCACTGGCTACGTTGCCAAAATCAACAAGGCGGTGTGCAGACATGGGTGCACCCCGTGAGACCTCCCAGGTCCTGGTTGCCCCAACCATGAGGCCTGACTGGGATGTATTGCCGTTCCCTCTCCATCCCTGCACTGGAGCTCCCTCCCCATGGAAACCCAATGACGAGAGCTGAGCACATCAGTTTGTCCCAGAAGTAGGGGGTGGCCTGGAGACAACCAGAGCCAGGACCTTTACTCATAACCTGGAAAGCAGGAGGCTCACTGGTTTTGACGTGGTTGAAAAAAAGCCACCACAGCCATTCAGCCAGGCAAAAGGAACTGCAAACAACCTCCCCATTGCATATTGCTACTTCTACAATTGTCCAAAAAGCACTGAATGGGGTAAAAGGAGAGCAAAGCAGCAGGAGCTTTGGCAGCTGCCAAGGGCTTCTTGTTTTTTGAGAAAGAACGACGCTGCAGAACCCCTGGCGCTCAACTGATGAGAACAGGGGCAGAGCGTGATAAAGTCCAACAGGCCTTGCAGCTGATTTTGCCTTTTTAAGTTCCACCTCTAATCCAAAGGGAGGAAAGAAACATTTGTGAAGTCAAAGAAGCACACAAAGAAAGGAGAGCTGAAACAATACAGATCTACGAAGTGACCTGAAAAGCACAATCTCCTGGATCAATTTTTTCTACCACTGCACAGAAGAGCAGCAGAGGAAGGCGAAAGGCAGAGAAACGCATATCTCAAGGACAGGGTATGTAGTGCTGCAGCTGCTTCCACCTGAAGACAACACCTTTAGACCAGCAGCCCAAAGAAGGTCATTCTCATAGCAACCATGACACTTAAGACTATTCAACCCTCTCCCTTAAAAAGCCTTGGTTTTGGCTTTTTGCAACTCTGGCAAATATTTTAATTAAAATCTTTTGCAAGAAAAGTTTCAGTAAAAAAGTTTCAGCCATTTTGGAGAAAGAGAGTAGGCAAATAAGTATGTAGCTTTCTGTTAAATTTACTTTGCTGCCGCTACTGTTGTTGTTACTAATTTACTGAGATATAAAAATGGCTTCAGGGTCTGAAAATTTGGCGACAGGGTTACTCTGATCAGAGGTGTGTTTTTAGCTATTCCTGTGAAAAATGACCTACATTTGGATAATTTTAAATCTGGGGGGGAAGTCAGCAGCTAAAGTCCTTAGACCTTTTATAAGTGTGAACTTCATGCCTCAGGCTTTGACACGGCTCCATACAGGCCATGGCACCTATGAAAGGGTCTGTCCTCACAGGGTTCACTGCAGAACAATAGACTGAAAAAAGACTTTTAAAGTCAAGAAACCACAGTTCATAAAGAAAGATACAGTTATTTCCATGTACCCTTCTTTACCTGAGTATCTACAGAAACAAGAAAGAGATACAGAAAAGCAAAGAAACACTTGGAGCTTCTTGTTAGTTTGATTATTTTTTTTTTTAAGGAAGTGAATCCACACAAGCAGTAAAGTACAAGCACTTAAAATATCCCCACCACAGAACTTACCAGTGTAAATATTTTCTGGTAACCCAGCACGCTTGTATCAAAGATTCATGGTCTGCTGTTCTCTAAAGTATTCTTCTCTTTCAGGAGCAACACTCAGAGAGGGTGACACTGCAATGCCAAATTGTCCTCCCTGCACTCCAAGGCACCTCCACTCAAACACCCCCAAACGCCATTTCTTCCATGTCAGAAATATCTGCTAACAAATTTCCCTTTTCAGTTTTTTGTGAAGGGAGCTTTTCTTTTTTGTTTGTAAACAAAGAAACAAACAAAAAGCCAGAATGTAGAAAGGCTCTGCTAGAACTCAATTAATAAATAATGAGCATCGAGTGTTTTTTATCATTTCCTTCTGTCTGAGTCTCAGAAACTGACAGTATAACAGTGTATGACCCTTTACAGAACAATTTTACTATCACATTACATCCTCATTGGAAATCAAGCAACACAAATTTGGCATTTTGAATGGGTACAGTTCATCCAATTTGGTGCAATGTTACTCACTGGGAAGTCCAGAGAGAAATACACTGTGAGCCTGCAGAGTAGGATTTGCAAAGCATCTATCTAGTCACACAGCAAACTCTTGCACAACCTGCAAAAATTTCTTCGCCCACTCTGCACTACAGAAATGTAACTAACGCTTTTCATCTCACAGAGCTGTACTATTTCGCTGGGCTTTTTCCGTCATGTGGATGGAGACATAACTTGAGCTTGAGTTCAAGCAGTTCCTCAGGATGTGTAAATCCAGACGGTTGGATACAGAAGGGCAGGAAAGGAGAGGAGTAAAGACATCCTATCCTGCTGTTGGAACTGGAAACATAGGGACGGGAGAAGTTATTTTCATACTCAAAATTGGAAAATGGAAAAAAATGGAAATAATAGGAGTTTAGAGAAGGGGAAAAAGGTAAGAACCTGCTGGAAAAGTATGTTTGGTCACTTGGAAAAAAAAAAAAACAAACCAACCAACAATGACTAGAGAACACTTTTTGCCACAGAGACAGCATACAAGGACAGAAGAAACACATACAGAGACTACACAAGCAGTTTCCAGCATTTTCTTTAAAAATAGAGGCCAGGAGAACAAATTCCCATTCCACCTCTGTTGGCGTAACTTTACTTAATGGGAATACGCCAGTTTATACCAGCCTGCCCCTTTCATTTGTAAGATACAGGAGACAAAACCAGTATTAATAATATCTTTTTATGTCCTAGTGCTCCTGAGCACACTATCTGTTTACATTTGGAAACTGCAATGAGTGAGGCGCCTGCCATACATGCTAAATTGCCAGGATTCATGAAGTGAGCGAAAAAGTCAAGATTTCCATGACTTCAGCCCTAATTTGACTAACAGCAGCACCAAGTGATCTCTATCCAAAGCATAAACACATTCCTTATAAACAGCTTAAATACCAGTATTTTACAGGCACAACTGTTCGTATGTTGTAACCTCTCTAATGAATAAAATTCAATCACATCTACACAGAAAACAAATCTGTTTGTTGACATATCACTGAAAGGAAGCAAATAATGGCTCACAAGACTAAGAAACCTGATGAGAAATGTAAGGGAAATTACGCTTTGAATAATTTGTGCATGACCCACAAGTTTTGGTGGGCTACAAGTAATACAAACTCAATAGTTCCATTTTGCTTTCATAATAATAGTTTAATTTTTTTATACATATACTTTTTTAATGCATACTTACTCTCTGTTTTCAACTCTTTCAAGTGCTTTGAGTGCAAGGGAAAGACTGGATTTGACCTCTTGACTGAATCATATGTACAAGCTTTCTCAAAAAAAGCAAGTGGACGATAAAATAAAAAAAGAGGACAACTTTCCTCCCCTGTCTCTTTAAGATACTGCTGCCTTTCAGCCAGACAGTGAATGCTGCATTCAAACAGAACATGGATTTCTCTTAGTAACTGCAGCTATAATTGTAGCTACTGCTTACACTGCTTCCATCCTATTAGTGTTACAATAGTCCAAAGCATAACACTCAACTGAATTGCCATAATTTCTAATAAACGTCTCATTCTTTATGTAACAGAAAAAAACCCACCTTCAGAATGTTACCCCTTTCCTTATTCTGTTTCTTTGGCTCCAAGAGGACTATAAAATAATACTGCTTCCCCTCCCTTCAATGTCTGGCAGCCCTTTCTTAAACCAAAAATACTCTGATTCAGTGGATGCTCTGCCCACTATTAGAGATAACATGCCTTTTCCAAATCTGAGTCTCTTAAGGACACAGCAGGGTAGCTTTATTTTTAAACATTCACCAACTAGTAGACCATTTAGTATCTAGTAAGAACTGGCTTTTAGCATTTTCCTCTGCTGTATATGGTATTTGCATGTAGTTACTGCATATTATACAAAACAGTGCATTTACTCATACATAGAGTACATATCTTAGGAAAGGACACATTTTGCCTCTCATGTATTTTCATTATGACAAATAAGGCATAGGCATGAAGAGTCCATCTCTCCGGAAGGAAACAGCATGTTCACCCATCTCTCCGCATGGAAATAGCATGCTGGGCAGAGCAGTGGCAGTAAGAAATCCGACTTTAGTGACTCTTATCTCACTGTACTGACAAGAAGAAAAAACTCCTGCTAGACAAATTAGATAATTTAATGCAACCCGTTACTTCTCCTAGGTTTCATTCTGTTTCAATGGAAAGCAACTTTTTAATAGCCTTATTAAGGTAGCACACCATGATTTATTCCTACACATTGTTAAGTATTTCCCTCTCCTGCATTTCCTTTTTTTTTGCTTAAAGGTGGGATGGCCCAATAAAAATTTAATGAGAAGAAACAGCACAAAATACAAGAGCTCTGATTTATAGGGCCAGATGAAGAGATCAGAAACATTCATTAAATCCAAACACTACTTCCAGTCTTCCTTCTTGATTGTTTACTATTTTGCATCTTTTCCTTTATACCTTTGCAGTAACATATGGACAGGCCAACCACATGAACCCCACAGAGCACTTTGTGCTCCTATCCCATCAGCCGTTTAACAGTTAACCCCTGTCCCAAAATGGCACAACTCAACCCAAACCGGGATGGCAGGATGGTGCCTCAAGAGGAGGCGTGACGAGGTCAGCAGCTGAGCCCCTGCTAACAACCTTTTACTGCTGGGGAGAGTTGACTTGGGTCTACCAGCCAGCATGTATTTCTGAGCTCAGGGGTCTCCACACCTTCAAACACTACCTTTCAGGCAAATTTGGCCACAACTCCCACGCAGCTTCAGAAGTTACCAGAAGCGCAGCTGGGTTGACAGACTCGAGGAAAGACAAGGCAGCATCCTTGCGAGAGCCCCGTTTCCTTGGGCCAACACCACACAAGGAGGCAGCACCCCCGACATCAGCAGCAACCCCCCCAAATGCCTCACCCCAGCTGCTCATCCCCACCTCCCCCCATGCCAGTACAAACCCTCACGCTTTCCAGGCTGGTGTGAGAATGATGGTGAGCTAGATCCGGGAACAGATCCTGCTGAAAACAAACCTTTTTTTTTTTTTTTTGAGGGATTATTTTTGACTTGGCTCCTTTCCCAGGCCTGGCTCAGAGCACGACTACACAATGCTTATGTCAGCACAAGGAAGCCATCTAATGAGTACCCGTGGGGTGGGGCAGGACCGCTGCTGTCGCCATCCCGGCCACCTTAATGAGCTTGTAAAACAACGGCCTACGGACAGCAGGTTAAAAAGTCGCAGAGCTTCAGTTAACCAAGGAAGGCAGATGAATAAAAAACAACAGGTACACAGGTTACCAACTCGCTGCCATGTCAGACTGCCAAAACACAGCAAAAGCATGGGGCCTTCCCTCGAGGAAAAGTAACCCCACACTCGGCTCCATCACAGTCTCAACACAGAAGAGCTCCTGATACACACAGAAGGAAAATCTTGCTCCTTACTAGTTCCTAAGCAGGATACACAGAAAAAACGCACCTTGTAAAACACTAGTATCTCAAAATGACCTATTCTCTTATCTTTTTGGCTAGGCATGCTCACCCTGCCCTGTTCTGTCCTTGGAGACACTGAACAGCCCATCCCTAACTCAAGGTAGAGAGAGAAGGTCAACGGGAAAAACAACTCTCCTTCCCTGTGACCTATGGGTGCAAACCCACCACTACAAACAGTATAACCTTAAACACATGCTACGACGGAGACAAAAATCCATGATTCCTGGTTCTGGTGTTTATGCTGACCAGAACGCCATTATTGCTCTAGTGGCAATCAGCAAACCTATCATGAAAAGAAAGGATGTGTTGGGCTTGCTATCGATCCCTGCAATTGCTGTCTGAGTACAACCATGCCATCTTGAAACATAGCCTGAAAGGGCACTGTTATTCCGGAATTGAGTCGCTTTTGAAAGATGAGTCAAAAGCAGTTCCATGTACTTACATCTCTTCTTGAGGTTGCCAACAATTTTTCATGGCTTTACAACCACATTTTCAGATCCTTAATGTATTTTCTTTCCCCTATTGCTGAGAGAAAGAGCCCCACAAATAAAGAGAAATCTGACTATCCCAGTAAATTATGTAACTGACTATACACAGAGGGCTGTCAAATATGCACAAAGCAAACTAACTGAAGTAATGCGATTTTCTTCCCCTCTAATATCCTTCATTTACAGTAATTGTAGGTGTTACATGTAACAACAGTAAGTAGAACAATTCCATACAGCACTTTCCATATTGAGACAGCTATTTTACATCCCCCTGCACAGCACAACAATTTCTATAGATCACTGCATATTATGGCAACAGAGCAAGGCACCTCAAATTAAGCCCGTTCCTTAGAATCAGGGCTAAAACCTAGACTAATGAGTGGCCATGTCTATAGCCAGACCAACTCTTTCTCCCCAGCAAAGTCTGGACATTGCCCGTAGTACACGCCTCTCACAGCACAACTCCTGCCTCCCAACAGAGACAGCCAACAGCACGAGCAACACAAAGGGCCAACCACTGCCCCAAACAAAATGTCGTTCAGGGATGGCACACGTGTGGGAGCACTGCTAGACACTACAAAGGATGATCTCATTTTTGCAAAGCCTTGGAAAAATGCTAGGTCAGAAGTAAGCATGTACTGCTACTAGCACAGGGCTCATGGGAATAAGCAGAGGCCACGGTTGAGAGCAGTGCTCCCCTCCCACTGCTCATCAATGGGAAAGAAAAAACACTCAGCTGAAAAAATACCACAGAACACACCCAACTCACACCATATCCAAACCAAACAATGAAAGACAAAAAATAAACGCAGCCGGAGCACCCATGGTATTTTATGTTCTTTTTGTCATCGATCACAATTCCCGTGATGTTAATAATGTGTACAATGACAGAGTACGCAGCACGACACACAAGGAGGAGAAGGTCAATGCATACCATCAGACATGACATGTCACACAAATACTTAGAAGACAACACAGCACAATAGATTAAGTATCCTTCAGTACCAGTCATCATATATTATTGCATCCAAAACTGGGCCCAAAAATACATATGAAAACACATACTCCAAGCATGGCTGAAACAATGGTACCAAACAGAACATATATTAATTCAAGTGTTATGACAAATTGTCCATTGTAGCTGGGAAAACAGAGAAACACGGCCCTGAAAAAGGGTCATAACAACACTGACCTACCAACTGTTAAGGGTTTGTATTTAACATACATTCTAGCATATTCATAAACCAGATATTTCAGAAGGTAGGAAAAATATGAGAAAACAGGTTAATGAATAAAATTTACCTAATAAGGAAAAATCAAAGACATGACTCAGAAGAAATTTGAGCTAACAAATATGAAAACATTTTTGTAACGTTGAAACACTGCATGTGAAATTTAATACAATTCCTACTTCAGGTCTCTTGGATCACACCTGTGTTTTTCAGACCTCAGTGTCAGAAGTTTGTTATGTTTTTCACGTGTGGTTTCAGAAGGACTGCTGTCTCCTTAATGGTGAAGTTCTGCCCTCCAGTTCACACAACATATTCCCACTGACTCCACCCAGCTGAAGGTTAACTACAAATACAATAGAAAATCTGAGGTAGCTTGTTGCCTTTACTTTCCTTTTTTTTTTTTTACAATGTGCTATTAGGGCTATTAATAATGAATATCAAATGAATATTTTTTTGAATTAACAATTAGGACAAACAAAAGCTCTAATATTTTACAAATCTATTTGATGCAAAACACTAGATATGCATTCCAGGCCTCAATTTTTCAGACCTTTATTATTGAATTCTGACTTCTTTTCATTCCATTAACACTCTCAACAGCTTATTAACATAAAGCAGAGCCTTGCTAATTTGCAATAATGTTTAGGATATCTACTCTAAATTAATGGAAAAAATCAATAAATTCATCAATCAACAAAAAGGAACAGAAAAGAAAAATGACAAAACACATTATTTTCTATTACTGTGGCAATCCTAAATGGTGTTTTAATTATTCATAAAAACATCTCTGATGCATTAGTAAATGTGATGTATAGCATCTCTACTTTGAGGGGTTTTTTAAATCTTGGGTCCTAGTTCAGGAACGTGGTCCCTCTGAGGAATACAAAAGAGGCATACAAATACTTTTTTTGTATTTGATTCTACATACTCAAATGCCATCTGGCTTTGGATCCAGAATACCGCAAGATTTCTTACTCCCCAGCCCACTGCTGAGAGCAGACCCATACAGACAGTCATGCAATGTCACACAGCCTGTAACAAGCCACACAACACAACCACGGGGCGGGAGCACTTCTCCATCACTCTGCCATAGCCCACAAGCAAACTCCCAGAGCTACAGTTTGAAAGAGGAGACAGTCAATATCCCCATCTCGACATCCCACTAAGAAAATGAGGATAAAACAATGAGGTAGTGAATTTTTGGGAAGAGAAGTCAGGGTCTAAATCCTGGGCCTGCCTTGCCAAACCACTCCTCCTTTTTCATCAACATGTAAAACTCTGCACACTTTCTGCACATAGCTCCTCAGGCTATGCCATTCTTACTCATTCACAGACACTATGTGCAGGCAGTGACTATGAATCTCAGGAGACACACCAGTAGACACACCAGTAGCACAGAGAAAGCTGCAAAACCTGTGAGTGAAATTCTAGAGGCAGAATTTTTACTCACTACCTTACCTGGGTAGAGGTGGAGTTTTTCCAACAATGATGGTAAACTTCAGAAGGAATACTTAAGTGCACAGAGCTCCAAAAATACGGCCCCTTTTCATGTCAGCAGGGCACACAAAGGGTTAACAAACCACTGGTGCTTGTATTATTTATTAATCTCACCCCTCCCTTATTTAGCAATTTCCTCCTTAAGACCTGGCATCTCTTCTCCATTTCCCTCACAATTTCAGGTCCTTTTCCTCCCAAGATTATCATCTGCTGGAAGTGCCCCCTCCCACTGCCCACATCCCAGTCTTTGTCCTCGTTCCCTACAACGCTCTATGTCTGCCCAAGCTCCATGCTCACTGCAAATTTATTGCTCTCCTGCTCTTCCAAGCTTGTGAAGCAGGTTTTCACTCAGCTGCCCTTGCTTGTCAGGACAAGGAGCAGAGCATGGAAGCTGGAAAGAAGAGCTCAGGAGCACCCATCGCCAGGAGAGCAAGGTTTTGCCACTAGAAACCCAAGGTGGAAATGCACACCATATGTCTTATTTAGTTCAAAGCCAAAATGTTTCTGTCTAGGATGTCTGTTTGTATCTCAAGTCACAAAGAAGCCATTAGTACCAATAATGTGTCATTATGGGGGCGTCAGCAGAGACTGCTGCTAAGGTGAATTTGGGATGCATAATTTAAAGCAGAACTAAAATCCCCCCATTTCACACTTTAATGACTGAATTCAAATCATTCTTCAAATTTGACACAGCAGCTCTTAAGAGGACACTTTTTTCTTTTCTTTTTTTTCTTTGTTTTCCAATTTTAAGTAAAATACAAGCTACCTATTTCAAAAGAAAAATATACAGACCCTCCCTTTACTATCACTTTAACCTGCTTCCCCCTTATGTTTCTTTTCAGTAGCTTCATACGGCTTCGTACATTCATTCTGACATGTCAGAATATGACTTATACAGCCCACTTCTGCAATTTAAAAAAAAATACTCAAGAGTTAAAAATTTTACTCATCATAACCCCGGTGATTTTGCCAAGAACAGCTGACAACACTGCTTATTTTAAACATATCACATCACTTAGGTAACAGTAGTACCCACACAATTCTCTGTCCTTAGTATTTCTACTCTCAACATCCTGTTAAAATACGTAAGAGACATAATCCTTGTTTTTCATACAGAAAACTGAGGCAAAGACAGAAGGATGCTGTAGTTCAACAAGTGCTTCAAGCTGATCCAAGTCTCCCAAATCCACTGATAGTTTGTTTTGTCAGGCAACTTCCTCAAGCACAGCTGATAAAACAGAAATTAATTAAGCAAAAACTCATCACAACATAACGAAGCAGCACGATAGGGAGATCTCCATGCTGCTGAAGCTGAGATGTAACACGCCTCTATCAAACGCCTACTGCCTTTTACTGTGGATTCTTCAATAAAGCTCACATGATGTTACCGAAATGCATAGAAACATACAATTTTTGTCATCTGACACAACCGAATTTTGTTCTGAATTTTCAAGAAATCACAGTCCAAGCACACAGACATTCTTCAGAGAATTGCCCTCCATGCTAGAAATTGCAATGGAATTGCACAAGGGGGGGAAGGAGAAAAAAAAAGAAAATTCCAAGAAATCTTTGACTCACCCGTCGTTACTCATCAGGTTTTCGGAGCAGAGAATGGAATGCCATCAAGCTAAAACTGACAGCACTATTTTCTGATCTGTGAGTGATGTCAATCCTTCACAAAGCCAAAAGTGCTGAGAAAATTTTTCTCTGCAAAGTTCTAAGAATGACTCTTAAATTTGGGGGAGGGGGGTGGAAAAACCCAGAGCTAAAAGAGGCACTTGAAATCAAACTCCCACATAGGTGTGCTTTTGAATACTGAGAATATTAGGCTTCATGGCTCTGTGCTATCTGTGACTCAGACTTGCTGCCACAGGTGTCAAGAGACCTGGGACCTAACTGAAGCTCTGTAGAAACCTGCTGCTTTGTGATTTTTTTTTTTATTACATAGTAAAATATTACCCCCAAAGACAGACAAAAAGCGACTTTCACACTCAGTACAGACCAGAATCCTTTTAGTCGACGGATTTTACCATCCAGTTAACCTTCACCTAGCAAAGCAGATTTTTCTGCTGTTTAATTCTTAAGGTTTTCAGAACAACACGATGTTGACTAAGTCTAACAGCCAAAATGGCTTCAATAAAGATCTGAGAATAACACATCTACTCTGGCACGCCAACACACTATTTTTCATTTTAGCTCATTAAAGATGTAATAGAAGAAGAATTATATTCACTTCCAGCACTGTTCCGTCAATGCAGTGAGATAATCATGCTGCTGTATCGTACATAAAGCAATATTTATGTGCAGTGGTTTAGGTAATCTAATGGAAAGGCTGAAAGCAGTGATTCACCCCCTGGTCTATCTGTTGCTGCAACACAGTTTTTGCCTATTGCAGGGCTCAAGCAGGCACACAGAATGACTGGTTTCAAATGTTAATAAAACAGAGACCTGGAAAATGAAAAAAGACAAGTCAGTTGAAATGCTGAACCAAAAAAAAAGAAATCTGGATTGCAGATGAGAAGTACTTTACAGAGCACTGTACAAATGCAGGCCTCTGAGGTAATTTAAACCAAATGCAGATTGAAACTTAAGTAGTTTGGTGAGTCAGCACAGTAAAAGGACACTAAAATTACATGCAAGTGCAGTCTTTTTTGTGTAACACACTGTATTTTATTCCAAATTTACCAGAAAACAAATTAATTGTCTCCTTTGTGTTGTGCCTCCTTAGTTTCCTTTTGGACTCAACCTCTACCTTCCAGAAACAAACTGTGTGCAGGCTGACTAGCTGTGAACTGGGATGTCTAGGACTTTAATTTCCCTTTCACAAAAATTTCATCTCCAGACCATGACAACGTTAATAAACAATCATTGACATGAATGCTACTGACCATCTTCCAAGTTATGATTACTTTCCTCTGGAAATAAATTTTTTTTAAAAAGTCATAGCTAAAACCAAAACTGCAGAGAAGCATTACAGGCTCCGGCAATGTTAAATACCTCCCAGATTCTGCCATCCCAGAGGTTTCAGCCACCTACGGCTTGGTGCAGAGCAGGACTTCAGTGCTAAATATATGCTTACCATCAGTCAAAGAAAGGCTTAGCCTCAGATCTGCCTCAAACATTTTTAAAACCATAGCCATTTTTAAACTTACAAAGCAATTTTCATCTTCATTTTCATCTCACTCTTGCCTCATACTTTCACAAGAACGTAATTCTGTGAAAGCCACAACAATTGCTCGTTCAACGGAGACTGCCACTCTCTGAAGTGCTTTCTGAGATAGATTTGTACGGACAGACGTGGGTAGAAATGAATAATCCAAAAATATCCACAATAGATAATGAGCAGAGCCTAGAAAAAAAAAAATACCACGTACTGCAAACGCAGACCAAATTGGAACGAATGCTTACAGTAGCAACAGCACAGGAAGAGCAAAATGTTATTGTACATTACTGGCATGCAGCCTGTAACTACAAAAAATACTGCAGTATTCCACAGTAACAGTGTAAAATATTATCAGTTCAAACAAAGCAGCTGCAGCACCCAGCCCACAGCAACCACATCGCAGAGAGCCCAGGGAGGAGAGGGCAGCCAGCTGCTGAAGGACTCCCTGCAGCAGAGGGCAAGAGGGCCGCAGGGTCAGCAAGCCCTCAGGATAGCTTCTCCTTGCACCCATGGCTCTACTCTGTCAGGGCACGAAGGACTGCTGCTCGGCAGCAAAGGGCTCCCACATGGGCTCTAGCTGCCGAGCCCTCTAGCAGAGGGGGAGCACACTGCTCACTCTGCGCTGGAGTTCTTGCTGTAGCGTGCCTTCTGCTAAATTTGCATTTTTACACTGTCTCAGATACATTCCAGCTCCTCTGCACTAACCCCTGTGTTACCTGGCCCCCTCTAACACTCTGCCTGCATGTTAGAATGTTGGGTAGCAACGGGCTCCCAAGCATCGGGTGACATACACTGCTGTTACAATGGCTACCATTCGCCTCCCTAGATGGCAAGCAGTTGCTCCACTACGTATCAGCAAAACGGGAGATGACGTGCACATGAGTTCATTGGCAACGTTCTTCTTGACTGCTCTACCCAAGTACCACCAGCACAGAGCACAATCCCACCAGGGCAAACAGAAAAACTCCAAAAAGTTACAGCTAAGTCCGTCTGCACACAAATCAGCAGTCCTAGTTCATCATTTGTAGAAATAATAGCTATCACATTTGGTTTCTACATGGATCATGAAAAAAGACCACCTAAGGAGCCACATATTTTCTCCAAACTGTATGTACTTGCAGAACTATCAACCAGAGGAAAAGAAATGCAGAACCCTGAACAGTGAGGTTAGTGGAGAGGGAAACTCTGTTCAAACGAAAGATAATAACAGTTCCTATACAGGCTGTAAACAGTACAGATTCTACGGACAAAACTGTAAAGCCTGAGCTTTGCCTCAGCTATCAAGGCTGCCTCAGGTATTTGGCATCTTCCCACAGTCTGACAGCTCAGAAGTCAAGTTTGAAACACACAAGCACTGTTTGGGCAGTATCTTTTAGAGGTGTTCTAATCATGATGAAAACTATTTTTTGTACTGCGAACCAGAAAGATGATGTTTTTAGGAGGGGGTAAACTAACTACCATACCTAAATACTTCCCAGCTCACCAACACTTCTTGTCTTTCCCATAGCAGCTCTTCTCCGCTAAACACAAAGCGGATTGTAGCATATATATGCAACATATATATGCAATAAACTGCACTAATATGTGCAGTAGATTGAAATGCTACATTTTTGTATCCTCATAAGCTGTTCATTGGCTTAGGGATTCAGTCCCACAGGGAGTGCCGCAAATCCACGTAAAGTCTCTGGGTGCTGGATTCGAGTCTCTGATGTATGTAACAGATGTGTAAAGTAACACATAACCAGATGCCTCTCTAGTAAATGCACAGCCAGAGATTGAAAAGCCCTAAAAACATCGTGTCCAAGGGCAAAGGAGAAGTGGGAAAATAAGAACAGAGTCCCATATCTAGCAGGGAAAGAAAAGTTTAGACTTCATGAATTTTTTGTCTACTATACCTTAATTTTTCAGGTCTGTAACTCAGCTATGGTACCATGAAAGAGGTCTCTTTAGGAGGTGCAGAGTCCAGACACTGTGGCCTGGTTTGCTCCATGCCAGGCCAATCAACTGTTTCTTCTGTGAAACTTCAAGGTCCTACCTCCGAAGCCTCCACCATGACTCCAAAGACCCTCATCCAGAAGGGAAATTTTAACTCCTCAGAAGAAAAACTCCTCTGGAAAAAAAGTATATGGCTGTGTAACAGTAATGACCACAGAGGTCCCTCTCCACTCCCTGAGTTGGTGTGTCCTGGCCACAGCGGCTTGGAGAAAATAACTGGTGTGCTTTCACAATAACCTTCTAAGGCAGAGGAGAACAGTGGGTGAGAAAAAGGCAAGAACTTGTTTAAAAGCCTCAATTTAAAACTTCTGGCTACTCCATTTTATGGAGTAAGTTAAAATCACTCTCTACTAGAAAGTGTGTGAACCACTGACTTCAGATCTGGATCCTGCCTTTTGCAAAGCTGCTGGTGGGCTTGAATCCAAGGCTTTGGTTCAAGCTCTTATCTACTCCGTACTAAAATGACTTATACCATACATCGTTTATAACAAATAGCCTCACAGTGAGGAAGCACAGTACTGGCATGGTTCATATTTACATCACTCTTTTGAAAGCCAATGCACATGGTTTAAGGAAAGTGTTGGAAATATTACAGCTTTCAAATATTTGTGCCTTATGTGGTTTATAGCCAGCACGGTCAACAGCTGCGTAAGCTTCACCCATTTTCACATGACATGCTAAATGGTCAAGTCCCAGGTAATGCCCACCAGAGCTGAGCAGAACAGGCACACTGGCAGCGGCACGGCCATAGCCACATCCCACTGCCAACAGTGCTCTAAGGCTGTGCCACCGCACTCTCTTGGCTCCCCGCAGTCAAGGTCTCCATTCTCTGTCCTCACCACCTCCTCTTTACAAAGGGTCATGCACAATTCCATTCTGTGCCTGGCAGCCTGTGCACTTTCCTTCTGATTCACAATAGAGGCACCCCATTAAAAATATCTATATACAGGGTGAAAACAAATTTTAAAATCTCAGCAAGTCTCCAGCAAGCACACATATTATCAAAGCCTCATTTCCACTTAGCACAAGTTGCTTTGGGAACTAATGCAGCTGACTTGAGGGGAAAACACAAACAAACAACCTCTTTTTCCATTAGCAGGGCAGGGGGTGGAGGGTCAAACCAGTGCCATCTTTGTTGAAGAGCTCCACGAAACTAATGGTTTAGAAGAGCTGAGGAGCATGGATGTGGGGCAATTTGTGACTGATCACTGCCATCTGAACATGGCACCCTGACAGCTGAAAGAAGAGTAGAGAAAGGCGAAACAAAACAGGCATGTGTTTAATCTGGGCAGGCTCAGTACCCTGTATCCACTCCCAGTGAAAAACACAAGGCAAGAGAAAGTCAGTCCCTCAGCCTGCTCAGCTCAGCACCACGTAACTCCCTGGCACACACCACAAGACCTTCTCCAGGCACATAAATGGGGGTATTGTTTTTCACGTGCTGAAAAAATAATCAAGAAGGAGCAGAGGTACAATTTAATATATCTTAAAATGTGTCTTTCACCACCAAAGAACTTCCCTTTCTTTAATGCTCTGTCAATGAGCTCCACCCTCTGATATAAAGAAAATTAAAACAGATTCAACAATTTTCTGACTACAGCAGAGAGCTGATCAAATGATTATAAAGATCACACAGATGCTATGAAGACACCTTCCCCTCAACTTCAACATGTGCTTCCTCAGAGTGCAACAAGAAGGCAGTTGTGAAAGGAAAAATCACGCACTGGTCTGACATCAATGAAAAGAAAGACAGGAATAAAAGTATTTTGATTTATGCTCTGCAGAGCTGAGGAGGAATGCTTATTACTCAGTGGGACTGAAAGAAAGCACCCTACTCCTGAAACAGGGCTCCCTCCAGAAAGCAAGGCATTTCCCCACCTGAGCCACAGGGATAGGAGAGAGAGGGCAGGGTGAGAATCAGAGCCATAAAGCAGTGGATTCAAACAGATTCGTATTAATAGTTTATTTCACAACTACAAAAATCATCTCAGACTCCTACTGAAAGAATCTTGTACTCCGGTTTGAGCTCACAGCCCCTAGTGCAAGACCTGCATGTAAAAAGGAGCTGGCTACACTAATGTGCAAGACTTCTGAACTTTTTTCAGTACAAATGCCTATAGGACTTTTACAATTTCCCAAGCAATGGCTCTTGTCTGCTGACCAGAAAGGAGGTATTTAGCTCCCTGCAGCGAGCCTGTTATTTCAAAATTTTACAGCTTTATTCCAACAAAGCAAATAAAGAGCAATCACCAGGGGCTGGCTATGCTCTCCCCTCTTCTGAAACCTGGTAAGCAACAAATGTCTGCAAATGCCACTGGCTGAAAAGTATTGATACTCTGCACCTTTGTGGGTTGTATTCCCTGCTTCTTCCATGTTTTGTGGGTCTTTTTGATTCTGCAGGTGTCTTACAGTAATTTTTTTCTCCTTCAGCACACTTGTGGGGCAGGACAGAATAAATACCTTGAAATTTTTATTTATTACTATGATGTTTTTTAGTTTTCATTTCTGTAGCATTTTCAGTGGTTAAAAGTTTTATAACTGTAACATTTTGTCTTTACTAGACCAAAAAAAGACTCAGAGGTCATACTTTTCTAATGAGAAATGAAAACAAAAAAATTAAGACTAGAGGAAAAGGTGAGCTTTTCTCTGCAATTCACTATTGCCTTTATTAAGAACTATTCACTCGGGAAAACATAATTCAGCCTCAGTCAGGAAACCCTCAGTTCAGCAGCTATTCAAATATCCAAGTGCAATTTGCAACTCTAGTTATGAAAGGGGACATTATTTTCTTTACACATTTAACTCTACTTGTTCAAAGACACACTGCTGACAAAGCAATTAAGGCAGGTGTATTATTAAAGCTGGTGTAGAATTTACAGCCTCTGTTAAGTTTGGTATTTCAATGAGGTGTTTAAACATAAAAATGAGAACTATGTATTTAATACAAAATATCACTTAGGAATGTTGTAAAATCAATTACTCATGACATTATCACCAACACTAAGACAATTGTATATGCATTTTTCTGGTTGTGCGTTGTATGTTCTTCAATAGCTTTCTTCTACAGAGTTCCCATATGATAGATTCCAAACTTCGAAACATTTAGGCACATGACTAACTTTCAGGGAGAAGAGCCTCATTGATTTGAACAGAGTTTAACCCTTACAAATGCTAAAATTATTGCCTGTTTGTGGGATTGGACCTCATGGGGTCCATTTCCAAAAAGATAAGCTTTACTGCTGTTTCTGTGCTTGCCATTCTCTCCCTCCCTCTCCTATCTGTTTTTATTGCCATCAGCAGAAATATCACGACGCTCAGAGGTAAATAATGATTAATTTAATTACAAACTAACTGTAACTTACGACAAGACCCTCCAATCACTTACCTCAAATCATATGAGTGTTTCAAGATGTAATTGTAAATCTCCTTTTTTCCCCCTCTCTCACAGATGTTGCAGCCTTTTGTTCCTGATGTTTTGCATTAAAACTCTTTCCCTGTGCTCCAGGATCTTAAATAAAAACAAAACAAGAAACACTCAGAATGAAAATGTCATTTCAAGCGATTGGTAGGTGGCTCAGGGGAAATCCCTGACCTTTCTCCAATGTATATTTCATTACTAAAGGAAGTGTGATAACTCCCCCCAGCAGCATGAACACTATTCTGTGGGCTGTACTTAAAAAAAATATTAAAACAAAACAAAACACCACACAAAACCCCCACTGTTTCAGACTACTCAAAACCATGTCATTTTTCAAATCTTTAAGACCGTACACTATAAAGTATTCACTTAAGGCACAATCTAGTATATAGAAGACTCTACAAATTTATGAAGCCAGAAAGGGAAGAAAGCCCAGAGACGCAAATCAGAAGAAAAATCATTATGTAAAGTATCAAACTGTTACACAGGAGAGCAATTATCAGTTTTATTATTATTACTACCACTCTTATTACCCCTACTGATACGCATATGGCCAACTCCCTAAATCTTCACTGAGTTACTGTAGTATTTCTGCAGCAGCAGTGTGGGGGAAGTAGTAGCCGTACTGGAGAAGCAATGCAGCATAAGCACTACAAAACCCAGCCCGTCTGAGGAGGGAGGAAGGAAGGGAGGAGGAGCGAGGAAGCATATGAGTAAGAGAAACTGGCAGGTCTCTAACACAATAAATTTTGACATTCTCCACCACCACCAAAAAAGGTCTGAAGGGTTTTTGAATTTTCAGTGAGTGCTGCTCCCAGAACACTTTCTCATCGCCCCCCATTTCACCTTCCTCCTCCCATACCTGCAGCAAGGCAAGCCAGGAGCTGGCTGGGTTCATAAGCCTCCAAACCAGGCTCTGTCAGCAGGAAAATCCCCCGGCTATGAGAAGCAAACGCTGCCAGCCAGTGCAGAGTTCACTTTCCCTCTGAGAGCACAGGCTTGCATTTGCACGGCCCCTCTGGATTACAGGCATCCCAGTTATTTCTCTACAAACAATTTTTAGGACCAGCAACTATATTAATTCTTCCTCTGTAAAAAAAAGCCTGAAAGACAAACTGTTCCTGGGGCTACACCTCTGACTATCCTCACTGAAGACAACAAATTTTCACAACACGGCAAAAAGGAGTATTTGACCTTGCATGCCAGACCGCTTTGGATTTTTTCCTCAGCTAGGACAGACAGACAGCTCTGAACATAATTTTCCATTGCTTTTAATTAAGAAACAGAGGCGTTATCCACAGCTTTCTGCATCTGCTCGTACTTCAGAAAATACAGCTTTTCTGAAAGTGGTCAGAAATTCAAAAAGTACAGCTTTCTACATCACAGTTTATTCCCACACACACCCCCGGAGAAAACAATCCAAAACTCAGAGCAAAGACTGACACACAAATAAGGGGGAAGTGGGCTTCCCTTGACACCTACACAGAGGCTGTGCCTGCATGACCACTCACCACAACTATACGAACAAATCCAAAATATCCTCTTTAAATCACCCTGCCCCCCACTCCACTGTGCTTGTTCTTGCTCATGTGGTGTTGCAGCTTGCTTCAAGGAGCCTGCTCTCACTCAATGTGAGTAAAGGTTGCAACAGCCAAGCCTACAAACTCACAAGAAGAGGATAGAGCCCTCTAAAGCTGTGACACAAATCCAAAAAAGGCTGGAAGTTCAAAGTGAAACGAGGACACTCTGTCCATGACTCATGCCACCTATAAACCATTCTTAATTTAAGAAAAAGTGTTAAAGAGATTATTTTACAGAGCATCACTCTGCTGAATTAAGTAGGTTCTGCCTCTCATTTATTCCTGCTGGCTCAAACACAAGGTTGCTGGGGATTCTACTTCAAGATCAAAATCAGCAAAAAATCCTCCTGTTCTCATTCACAAACGTACATTTTTAATGCTCTGTTTAAAGAGACAAATAATGTTGAGAGACAGATTCCCAGCTATCCTCCAGGCTTTTTGCATGACCTATGGGCAAATGCTATGTGACACTTCCTGAAGGGCTGAAATAGCTCTGAATGACACTTGAGTTTCTACAGTGCAACTGAAGTATGAGAGTTAGGCTCCTAATACACATCATCACTTAACCTCAATTTTCCCGTGCCTCAGTTTCCCCCATCTCAGAGGGCTGATGCGAGAAACACAACAGCCAAGCCAAATTAGTGGATAATCTAGTAACATGGACAAAGCCACCAATAACTCATACGAAGGTGAAATTTCAAGTCCACAGAAAAAGATAATGTAAATCAAAATGAGGAGTGAGTCACCAGCCTGCCCCTCTGAAACTGTTTTGCTGGGTAGTCATTGCACTAGTATGACTCCCTTCTGCTGGGTGCTCCCAGCAAGTGTGGGGGAGACTGAATTGATTCACTGTAGTCACACAACAGCTTTACAGCTGCTGAAAAAAGGCCTATTGTAGCCCTGCATTTTACTATCTTGAGTAGCATACATTAATTTGCTGTACAGCTTCCATTACCCATCTGATCCTCACAGAAACAGGAGCAGCAAATCAGGGTTTGCCAAATGAAAAGAGCTCTAACTGTGATAGAGGAAATCTGGTTTTCTTTAAAAAAGGTAACAACTCACACAGCAGAGGACAAAGCACCAAAAAGTCTGTGTAACAAAGACACTTGAAACTGGTTCTGCCCTCTGGGTTTGGTTTTTACTACATCATGATACTGTAAGCCAAATTTTACAATCAGAAAGGAGCAGCAGGCCTGCTGTATGCACACGTGCTCTTCCTGCAGTCACTGTCCACTTACGGCTTGCACCTCTGTGTGCATTTATGGTATTTGCTCAGTAACCTGAATGGTATCAAAAACAACTGTGAACTCTTAATACAGAACTATTCATTTACACACACAAAGCCTCACTTGACAGTCAGGTAATGCTGGACTTTTCAAAAACACACGTGAGCAGATTTGACATTCTAAATTCCTTCGTTTTTCTCTGTAGTGTCTAGGCTCAAGTTAGCGAGGACAGACAGTCCTGAATTAGGCACATTCCTCTCAGCGTTCAACTACTCCGCTCTCCCCCTTCTGGAGAAATGCATGCAGCTTCAAACAAATTAAAAGAGGATTTTGTCAGCTCTTTCGTTCTTTCCGGCACAATAAATGAGGCAGTGCTTCGCTTCTCTAGCCCCCAGCAGAACCAAAGGAAGGCTCATTCTGAAGTACAAATCCCCCTTCCTCCTCCCATACACACAGCGTTAACCTTGCCAGCCACACAGAAGCTGAATTCGGCCAGGGTCCCCTGAAAATAGCATCATATCACATCTGCAGCATGCTGTACTGCTAACCCTCAAGAATTAAACAACGGTCAGTCAGCACACATCTCCCCCAAAACATGATACTTCTCTCGAAAGCTACAAGACTGGATAAAAATCATTGAGCCTTCTTCTCTGCCTCCTGGCTTCGGAGCCACAGGAATGCAACAGGTGCTGTGCTGGTCTGCACTCAGAAGGCAGAAACACTTTGCTTTTCAATGAAAGCTGAGATAGACAATACCCCTTGCTTTGGCAGCCTGAGACCTTAAGAAAACCTCAAATATCAAGAGAGTAGCAGCCTGATAAAATACCCCCAGCGGGACTCCTCTTTTCCCCCAGCCTGCCTTCATTTCGCAACGGTGCCTCTCTCAAAAGGCCAATGGAGCTGAACAGACTGAGCTGACTTTCCATTCCAGCCAACTTGCACCTTCACTCTGTTAGCATGACTTGACTGATTGAAAACAATTAAAAACCACAGCAGTGGAAACAAAGAATCAAGTAAAGGAAGAAATTAAACCCCAGGACAAACTTACAGAGAAAGACTCAGCTTACATTTCTTGGATTTGGGGCAGGCTTGCCCACCTCCAGGTCTGGGCAGCAGATGGGACTGCCAGCCTCCCTCGCCAGCCCCAGGCCAAGTGGTTCTGGGGTGGGCCTGGACTTAACCACCGTGGTACTATCACGCGTGACGGGACAGAGCCAGGGCCCGACCAGAGCAAAGCAGATTGCTAAAATACAATCTCATTGTGGGCCTAGCTTCATAGGACGGAGAAATGGCAGCGCCAGGCTCTCTGCGCACCTCCTGTCATGGGGACCTGAACTCTTCTCCCCATCCTCACAGGAAACGGGCCTGCTGCCCGCCCTTGCCTCTGTCTGGGAGTCAGCAGGCCCAGGCACATGCTCCCACTTGGTATCTGCTCTTTTTCTTGCCTTCTGCTCATAAGCCTGAACACTATAAACTCCTCTCTTTTCTTAACAGCCAATAGTGACTTTATTGCATGATTTTTGGAGCGAGGACTGCCAGCCCACGCTCACTGCCCCCGCACCTTGACGCAGCCTGTCTGCTGCTGAAGGCGACGGCAGAGCCACGTTCTCTCACTCACCCACAGGGGTGTCAGGTCTTTCCAAGTCGTAATCACCCCAGCTTCACCAGGCACTGACCTCACACTCTCCCAAACACCCTCTTAAGAGCCTCCTTATCCCAGTGTCCGAGCACAGCACAAACGCCTCAGAGAGACCAAGTGCACCACAGGTCCACAGCCTGATCCTGTGGCGGGTGACCCTGCCATACGACTGCCTGCACTCACCAGGGCACAACCCTCCTCGGCTCCCGGTTTCTGAAAACCCAGAGTGCCAACAGATACAGAGCTCAGTATTATCCACCCACTCTCTCACTGCCTGAGTTGGACAGTTAACATCCTCCTGTAAAACTCCAGTGTTTTGCCCATGAAAAGCGACAGGCGAGTGCCTCTCTCTGCTAACTGCACGACCAGCTTAGAAAGAGATATTTTAAAAAAATCAAGTATGGCATGCTTTGTGATGCCCAGATACATTCCGAGTTCTTCAAATGCAAGGGCTCTAGAAAAAAAGAAGAAATTTCATCTTCTTTGGGACAGACAAGGCTGATATTTTTTCCTGTCACCTTCTCCTACTTACTCCAGCTCACCTACCTTCTAGCTATATACGGTTGGATCTTGAGAAACAGTTGTTTGCTGCCATACAGAAAGATTGAACAATTAATATTCCTTATAGATTTACTCATCTCCAGTCCCACAGAGTACAGGACACTTCAGCAGAAACCTGTGGTAACCTTTGTTGCAGGAAACTTTGGAGGCCTGACCATAAGCTTTTTTTAGAACAGAAATTTGACTAAGCAACAAGCAGCCCATTTGTAGTTTGGTCTTACTTTCCGAGATCAGTATAACTATGCCAGCAGTTTGGCCAGCAACTAAAATCTCACAGGCAAAGGAAGAAATGTTGTCCTCTGCCTGGATTTAGTGAGTTGGTTGGCTACAAAAACTGGTTGGCTTTTGTAGCCAGATCTACTCTTTCAAACAAGGAGAGGCGGGACACAAAGAAAGACTAAGCTTTTGTGTAAGTCTACTTGTCCAGACTTTTATTTAAAAAAAAAAAAAAACAAAAACCAAACAACCAAAAAACAAAAAACCACATTGTACTCCTGCTTCTGTCATCTCTACTTCTACTTCCTTTTCTTTGACACAAATCACAACATGAGCACTTCAGCAAATACCAGGTTTGGCAGTAGGCTCCTTGGGCTGTCAACTGTCAGATCCATAAAGCAGGACTGTCACATCTGTCAGACTGGCTCTCACACCTACTCTCTAAGGTAACATCATATATTTTTCCAAGTCATGCTAGCAATAACAACATTACATCTCACCGTAACATATGTTCCTTCTCTGCCTCAGGACACACACCAAAGAGAGCCTACACATCTTTTAAATAAAGGTTGCCCAGCCAGTGTCTAAAGCTGACCAACAGCCTCAGTTCAGTGCAATCTCTGACCACCCTCTTTAATTTAAGGTCATGAGCACTGTCTTCAGTGGCACAGGGTCCTGTCAGCAAGTCAAGCACAAAGTGCTAGACATAGGTCATCTACGTCTAATGTGCTTCTAATCTGCACTTCGCATTGTATGAGCTCCTTAAAGAAGATACGATCTTTCTTTCAGTAGAAGATGTCTTCTTTCTAACTTCTCAAAACAGCCTTCCTTGTCCGAGGCCTGCTCACACCAACCTTCCCCTTTCAGTAGCAACTACAAAGAAAAGGGAAGAAAACAGTAAGAAAGAAAAATTATGAAATGTGTTTTACTAACTGGTACAACTACAAGCCCAGATCACTGAAATACACCTTTCTTTTCATCCCTTCATCCCACAAGGTTCCTCCTGTAGGCCATGGCTACCTTACTGCTTTTGTTCAGATCAGGCATGTAGCTTTTGAAGCAAGTCTCCAGATAATCTGTCCTGCCTGGGCTTTCCATTGCATTGTGGGGTGGTCCTGCAGCAAGTGAACTGCATCCCTCTTGGGAGGAACTGAACTAGAAAAATCATGTTCTCCAGAGCATGCAGTTAGAAGCACTAGGCTGCTAAGTTTTTCACTATACAGATACTCTCCAGTTGGTCCACACTACTTGCTAATGTAGGCACATATAAACCAAATATTCTGCTGTCATTCATCTTAATGCCACCAAATAAGAAGATGATATTATTATATTCTACTGTAATACTGCATCAGCAGCAAGAGCAACTTGAAGTGAACAGCGAAGACAATACATCAAAGCAGTTTCGGTACAATAACTAACCTAATTTCTGTAGTTTTACAATGACTTCATCTGCTCTTTAAAATATTTTCTCTTTGTCGGTTATAGAGGGGAAAAAAAGTAAAATAAACTGGATAAAAGGACAGAGAAAAGTATTACCTTTCCCCATTCAACCCCATGAAAAATAATAAACCTTAGGCACTAGTTGTAACAACAGCCAACAGAAAATTTTAGGCTGTTTTTTAAGGTGACTATGTTGTCACCTAAGCTTATGTTAAATATCCTCTGCTATTTTTTTCTCACAGTGGATCTTATGTTCTCTTTCCAAACGTCATTAAAAAGACCCACAAAATCTTGAAATTTCTCATAATATTCAATTAATACAACAGTCACTGCACCTTTTTTCAGTGCACTTTTGGTCAGTTGGGGTCAGCTGTCCCAGCTGTGTCCCCTCCTAAATTCTTGGCACCCACAGCCTACTCACTGGTGGGGTGGTGTAAGAAGCAGAAAAGCCCTTGACTCTGTGTAAGCACTGCTCAGCAATAACAAAAACATCTCTGTGTTATCAATACTGTTTTCAGCACAAACCCAAAACATAGCCTTATACTAGCTACTACGAAGAAAATTAACTCTATCCCAGACAAAACCAGCACAAAACATTAACAGGAAAGGGAAAAGGATCTTTTCCCTATAAGCTCTTTGTCCCTAGCAGTAACAAAAGCATAATGCTCAAGAGTTTCACTGGAAGTTGCTAAGAAATACCTGGTGATGGAAACCTCCTTGTGTTCCACGTGCAGGAAACCAACTAAACCTCATTGCTCCATTTGTTCAACTTCTGCTAAACTGCTCTGGACGTGGCAGCAAATTCGTGAGCAGGGAGTGACACTGATCACTGCACCGAGGACCTGGCAGAGGCCACATTAAATGTTTTTCCTAATACTCAAATACTTCTTGAAAGCTTCTGTCTTCCTTCACCTGCCTTCCATTGGCCCTCCACACAGAAGAGGACCCTGAGCTCACTGCACGCAGGAAACCCAAGCGTGGAGGAAGTATATGCAAAATCCAGTCTCACTTCACTGCCACTGTCCATTTTCATGAATGAAAAGGGCAACATCAGCAGCAGAAGTTGTGCCCTGTCACAACTGCTACCATGCTGTTTGTCCTCTGTCTTCAAAGCACTATGGATCTGTGTTCATTTCCTTCAAAAATAATATTTTCTATCTATTAAACCAGCCAGAGACATGGTTTCTAACATGAAAGACAGCGCAGCTTCGTGCCCAACTCCTCATCTTGCATTTTTGAGAACCACTGAGAAAGTCCAGGACCTTTAATAACTGATCTGTGCACTTAAACTGCATCCACTAGTGACTCTATGCACAGGAGAGTAAAGATGAGTGGCTGGGCTGTAACCTCTCAGCTCAGCTGCACAGGCCAGCACCGTGTTACATCTCCCATACAGCCCTGGTCACATCACTTTGTCTTGAGCTCCATTTGCATCCTGCAGAACACGGGAAACAAGAGTGAAAGTGCTGTTGGTTTAGAGCAAAGGAAAGCTGGAAATCTAAAAATACGACATTTATTAGGACAGTGTGGGAGAAGTAAAGGGATATTCTCCTTTCTTAAAAGGCCAAGCAGTCCCATAAGCAATGGAGTCCATGAAGGCTGATTTCTTGTGGCTTTGCCTCTCACAGGTAGGTGAGCCCATGCACAGCAAGAAGCATGCTCTGAGCAAAGCTAGCCCTGCGCTGGGAGCACTCACAACAGCTCACACCCCAGTGTGCTCTCACATCTGTGGTAACACAGGCGAGCCTTTCCTTCAGAAATCCTTCGGATTTCTGTTACTGTCCTGTACCCAACTGCCTGTTTCACAAAACTGCTAGGAGTTCAACGACTTTGTTATCTCAACCCGCCTGTTAAATTTTGCTGGAGCTGGCCAGTGGATTCCAACCTTACTGCAGGGAGACAGAGAGAGAGCACACTCCAGAAAGAAAGCAAATTAAAATATCTGTCTTGGCCCATGAAAAATGATGTTGAACTGGCAGGAAAGGCAAAACAAATGGATCTGATGTTAAAACTCAAAACTGCAGTGCTAGTTCTGCAAGATCCATTAATATCAAATCCGAGCACAGTCGTGCCCAGGGAGGTTTATTTTACTTACGCCAGTTTGAAACACAGATTTCCTTTTACTTACTGTGAATTGCCTTCTGCTTATGAATAGTATTAGGTATATATTCTAG
The DNA here is from genome assembly GCA_011057875.1 of Pterocles orientalis. Classification (NCBI taxonomy): domain Eukaryota; kingdom Metazoa; phylum Chordata; class Aves; order Pterocliformes; family Pteroclidae; genus Pterocles; species Pterocles orientalis. The sequence goes on along the minus strand of WKFP01014223.1, from coordinate 820,780 downwards.
GGAATTAAATTGTAATCTTTCCTCTGTTCCATTTCTTTAACACATTCAGTTTACTACTGTAATTTGTTTGTAATACTACCAAATTGCAACTACAGAAAGTGGGACAACATTTTGTTTCTATGCAAGACAGGAAAAGTATATCTGTAGATTTAGGTACAGATAACAGATTCAAATCTGCTTCAGATGACACAGGACAAGTAGGTGTTTGGGGTTTTGGGGGAGATGTGAGACAGAGAAAGGGTTTTTCCCCTGAAGGACCGAAACAAGGTATTTTTCCTTAATGTAATTCTTATAGAAAATGACAACATCAGGAACAAATCTGAGTTTATGGAACATTCACAGTGTTACATATGGCTACATATGTCTTACTAATTTTGGTGAACAGTTTGTGAACAGGAAAAAAACCTAAACCTCTAATTTATTTAGGATATTGTACCTCTTTACATATACAGGCGTGTACTAAAATGGCCTGCAGTGCAGTCTAATCTCTCCAGCATTTATTCAGACCTAGGACAAAACTGCTTTCAACTTGCAAATATTTGTCACGACAAAGCTAGCACTCAACAGTTTCATTTCCCAGCACCAATCAATGTGGATTTTAGTATTTTACTGTCTTTTCCAACATTCCTCCATTTTACACCTAGGTCTCCCTTCAGTGCCTACAGATAGTAACTGCAACACCATGTAACTCTCACATCACCACCGTCCTGCAGAAAATGAAAGTAACCCTTCAGCCAGTCTCTGCCTGATGACCAAGGCTTGCAGGAAAACTAACTGCAGAATTTTCTTTCAAATAGGCAAAACAGACAACATCCCGCTTTCACTAACTGGCATATTACCAAAAAAAAGCCAATGATCTCTACGTAACTGCTTCAAAAGAAGTAGAGCAATGTCTAAAAAGCTACAAAGACACCTCCCTGTACTAGTCCCCAGTCTCATATGTTACATTAAAATGCACATGCCTCAACATAAAGGTATATATTTAAATGTAATATAAACTAGATTAACCAACTTAAGGCTTTAAGCAAAATTTAAGAGATTCTGAAAATTAGCAATGACTATTATGCTTCTTTAGGCTTATGCTAATCCAAATGACAGGCCGTACAACTTCAGTTTAGAATCCCCTCCACAGTGGGAATCATCCTTCTACTGCATACAAGTGGGTAGCATCGAGCCCAAAAATTTGCAGTGTAGTATTTTCAACATCCACACTCTATAGAAAGATCTCATCCACCCGTGAATGTACCACTTTCATAGGCCCTTTCACAGTTATTACTGGGATCTTCTCATTATCATTAAAAACAAACTGTTCTTCATTATGAAAGAGCGAACTATTCTCCCTGCTCTCCCAAATTCCAATGAGTGTGATTTTCACCGAGCATTGACACAACTGTACTACAGAAAAATGTTTAATTAAAAAAAAACAAACCTCAACTCTCATTTGAGTATTTTTTCAGAAATGCTTTCCACCTATCTTTAAAAATTCCTTAAATTAACATTCGCTGTTTAAAACCTATGGCTTTCATAAATAATGGCAGCTGATCTGCACACAAAAACATGAGACAGTTTAATTTGTTGTATCTTTTTCAAGAATTGAAGATTACTGGCACACATGAACAAATGGATGTGGATTCTCTCTACTTCATATCCCATTGGTATCATGAGCCACCCACTGGAAGCAGAAAAAGACTTGTAATCTGGGGGTTTTCCTGCATCATAAGGTTTTACTGCAAACTCTCCAGAATGAGCTAACGAGGCTCTTTCAGGCCCCAAATCACCTATGTGCTTAACTTCAGGGGCTTCAGGAAGTGAGCAGGCCTGGTCAGATTTGCAAATTAAACACCCACACAGCCAGAACTGTCATCCAGACCAGTCAGCGGTACCACTGTTAACTGGAGCAGCTGAACATGTCCCCCCTCTGCTCCCCCAGCTCTCCCTCTCTTTGTACTTCCAGGAGCAAGAAGGACAAACAAGCCTTCTATTTGTACCCATCACCAGTTAGTCACAGCAGTCTGAAAGGCAAACTGACACATCCACTAATTCTGACTGTTTCCAGTATTTATAATATTATTTCTCCAGGACTATGAAGTAGCTGCCAATTATTACTACAATTCAGCATGCAGAAGCTCATGTATATGAAAAAACACGATCAAACAATATGTGGCTCATTAAAGGAAGTTTGTAACTCCATTCCCTGCCCTAATACTTCGTTTTTATCTCCTGGAAATATTCACCACACCATGTGAGTAGGTTGGGCTGCTCACGTATTTTGAAAATACAAATTATGCCATCAGTCATTCGTTGCATGACAGTAAACTTGCAATTACACAACTCTGCAAGCTCACTCAGTGCACCCCAGGCAGGCACAACCCAGCCCCAAGTGTCGGTACAACACAACAAGACTATCCAATCTTTACCCATCTTAAAAGAAAACCGGAGTGACAAAAAAGCTTATGCTGTGAAGAACAAAGCTTGGACCAGCCCTAAGCCTGCAGTCAGTCTCTCTCTAGTCTACCTCTGCAGGCAAGGTAAGAGGGAAGCACCGGCAGAGGAAGGAGTGGGTTGCACACTTCCCTAGGTGTATGATAATACTACCTTAAGACTCATTTCCCAGAGTTGTGCATCTATGCCAAGAAGTTATTGGACCCCAATCCTAAATTAAAACCTCCTGTCATTCTTTCTGTCCTCTCTCATCCAGTTTGCTTTTAAGCCACTGCTCCTCACACAGAGGAGCACTGAGGATTCGGTCCTTCACATATGTGCAGAAATGTACATCCAGGGTGCCACCCTTGGCTGCCAGGAGCAAGATCCAACTCTTTTGAACTGTGATGGCTCAACATAATTTGCCCTAAAACCACCAGGAAAGACAGGTAACTTAAGGACCCTGAGAAACTGACCCTTCAACTTTTAACATTCATCCTCATATCTACCTCTCCTACCACACTTAGAGCTAAGCCCCTCCCTACATAAAACTGGCAATGCTACTTGTAGCAAACTACCCAAGCAGAAAAGTAAGAAATTCCTGTGCAAACGTATAAAATTCACACTGCTCAGTATTTATTTCCAGTCTCATGTATCCAGCATAACATAATTAAACAATTGCCCCAACGCTAAACAGCTGGTTTCCTCTCTGCTGATGTGATATACTCTCTTGATTCACATGATACTGGACTTGGCCAAGGCTGCAACTCCTTCAGAAAGCTCGCACGAATGCCATGTCCCGTTTAAGATCCAAATGAGGCTTTAAAACATTAGCCTAAATCTGCGTAAGCCTGACTCTTTCAGAGCAGAGAGGATCATCTGAGCAAGCCTTTCTGCCCTTAGAAGTCCCAACCTCACTGTTCGGTATGAGCGGCATGAGACAGGTAGCCGCAGAGAACTGCTCCTCTGCATCTCCTCGTGATGTAGAGGGGAATGGCGACTGGTCCCACATAGATGTGCACAGCACCAGTGATCTATTTATACAGCTCTAGCGGGCTGAAACTGCATAGAAACTGCAGCCATCTCTTCAGCTCTCAAACTGAAGAGGGGCAGATGTCTCGAATTCTGATTCCCATGGTGTTCCCTGAAAAAATGACAACCATTTTAATTTTGTGTGGGGAAGAGCTGCTGGCATGTTTTGTATGTCTTTCTCTACACCAGCTTCAAGATTCTTACACCTCAGGGATTATCAGCTTTGTCACTGGGTTTTAGATTCCACATCTGTGATTTATAATACGGCCACCCAAACTATATCCAGGATAAGACTTCCCCACTAGGTCCAATTAGGCACTGCAACTTTCTCGCTTTTTTTCCTTAAACATATGACAATAATTTAAAAAAAAGAGTCATACTATATCCAACTGTCATTTGTAATACTTTACTGTATTATTAGTCAGAGCTTCTGGTGACAATATAACCCACAAGACTGAAACTTGAGTGGTTTGTACATGTCACCAGAGCCTTAGATAAAAATGCCACCTTAGAAAGTGGGAGTTACTTTATTTTTTTTATAATACTTTTGTACTAGTATAAAGCATTCACTTAATTTACATCAGTGACTTCTTTTCTTAAGGTATTTGTATCTGCTTGATCTTTTACAAATATCTAGTTCTTTTCTTCAGACCTAATAGTGCTGAGTACTTTGAAGACATTTTGCTAGGGCTTATTAATTAGAATTCCTAAAAACCTTCAGGGTTTAGGGTTTTTCTTCTTTTCTCTTTTTTCCAAACCAGGGCACAGCAGTTGCAAATGCAAAACTGTAACCCCGTGTCCCCGAATCGCAAATTCTTTTTACAAAGAGGCACAGATTAGTTATGTCACTTGTTAACAGCTGCATGGTGTAGTAGCTAGTACCAGGTCTTGGTAAAAACCCATGTCCACAAACTGTAAGACAAAAAAGGACAAATTTTCCTTTCTGGTAGAAAGGTTAAACCCCACTGAAAACTGGCTGTGAAGGAATACCGTGACTCCAAATTCATCACAGCCATAGTTATGGACATTACAACTAGTGACACAGTACTAGTAACTACATACCAGAACCTGATTACTGACTTTCCTAGTATTGAAAATGCTTATAAAAATGGAATGTTATCAGAGCATAACACATAAAACAAATTTGCTGGATTGAAAACTGGAAGAATCAGTAAATTTCATAGCTGCTTTCCATTTAGTTCACATTACTCCAGTGCAGCTGACCTGCATCGATGGCTGTACGCATATGCGTGCACGCACACATACACATGCACCATTTTGGGAAGTGGAGAACAAACTAAGGAAGAGGTTTTATCAACAAATGAAGATGTAGAAATTAAAGAACCACTTCAGCAAACCCATTAAGCACATGATTAATTTCCATTATCTTCAGTGGAGCTGAGCTTAACTACGGTTAAAGTGCTTTGCTGAATCAGGGTCCTCAAAATACAGTGCTCCTCAACCTGTTCATCTGATCACGGCTTTAGGTGCAATGAAACACCTGAAAGGGACTAAAGGTAAGGAAACACTTAGGTTTAGCAAAGTAAAGCCTTGCAGGAATTCTATTAGTGAGGAAGAACCCCACTGTAGCTTCATAAATTTTCATAATCTCTAGCAGTTTTTGAATAATGCAATGGTCTTTTTGGTAGCTTCATAAAGCTGTAATCCGCACAAGAGGTTCTACAATGTCTCAGCACTTCCTGGGGACTCGGAGCAGTAGGATAGCCTTGCAACACAAGCAGAGATTAATCATTTTCTAATGCATGGTAATAAATAATGTATCCTCCATAGTACATAAATTACAGCTGTAATTCCGTCCCAGTTCTGTGATGACACCAGAAGCCCAAGATGGAATTTCAGCCTCGTTATGACCAGTCAGGATACGCATTATTCCTTAAATTATGGTCTGAGAGTTGATAATGAACTGAGAAGTTCTGAAGTCATTACAAAATGAAGTAACGTGTAATTACAAGCAGATAGCAAAATTATTAAGTCAGATATTGTTGGCAGAACTTGCTAAAGTAAGCAATAAATCTCACCCCTGAAAAGCCCACTCAGCATATTTGTAGCAAGCGAAGCAAAGATCACTACTACTATCAAAAACCTGAAAGTTGTTCTAATACCACAGAGCAATGCCCCATGATAGTAAACAGAAAGAAATTACACATTATAGATCAGGTTTGTACATTACAGAGTCCTTAAAACACTAAACATAACTCCTCCTGCAACCACACACAGTATTTCCCTCGCAAGTCAAACAAGTATCCTACAGGTGCACAATGACACGCATAAAATATCAGACAAAAAGTCACAATATGTTCCAAATCCACATTCCCATGTGACAAATCTACTAAACAAAGCAAAACACTCACGATAAGAAATGCTTTGGCCTTCTGATGAATACATATACACACAGCTGAGACACTCTGAATGATGTGAAAAATTTTCATGAAGAACATGGTCCTAATATTTTTCTTATAAATAATTTCAAGAAACCTTATGAAGACTCTAAAAATGTTTTACAAGCCTAACAACAACATTTTAATGGAAATAAGCTTAGAAGTATTAAGAGAGAGAGGCAAAACAATAATCTACCTGCAGTTAACTGCTGTATTCACCCTGGACTTTTGCAAGCAACTCCTACGATTTTTAGCAAATCTTGCAAAATTTCAAGTAGGTCTAGAGTCAGCTTTCTTCAAGAGCCAAGAAAAAATAAACTTCTGACCATCTTACACAAACAAGGCACAAAACTTTACAGGATCTCCCATGGCCTATAGCAGTTCCAGGTTTGGAACTTTTTTCATGGTATTATTCACAAATTTACCCCTCCCCACATCTGTGACAATGTGAGACTCAAAGTCATGCTCACTCTCGTTTGCTCTCCCCCCTTAGGTTTCTAGCTTACAGAACTGTAAAGAAAAGTAAAGAAGGGGAACATCATGACAAAAAGTCAAACAAAACGGTGCAGGAAGTTGATATTTTTAAAAGCTGAAAATGTTTAAACCTAGAGTAACTGGTTTTGAATATCTGATGCTCCCCCACAAGCCACCGTATTATTTGTTCCTTACCTCCCAACTCTTCCTCTTTCCATTTCCCCTTTTTATAATGTTACATAAAGTGTTCAAGTCTGAACACCTGGACTGACGTTTCCTACATTCCTGTCTGAGCACCTTAACAGGAATGGTTCATATTCAAGAGGCCACTCACCCGGAGACACCTAGTGATTTTTTCATTCTCTTTTAATCACTTCAATAACAAGCTAAGTTTAAAATCTGAATATAACTATTTGCAAACCTACATCTGCACTTAAAGGCACGTTTTCTATAAAGCCACTTTCTCCTCTTTTGCCTTTCCTGACTATTCATACAAAAAAAAAAAAAGTATCAAAAATGATGAGAAAAGGACAAAGAAAGCAAGACAATCAATGGTTAAAGCTCCTTGCCTCTATGGTATCTCCACAAGAAACATATCATCACCTCTAAATAGCAACCTGAAACCTACTCAAGAGACTTACGTAAGTTGTGACTCAAGAACTAAAACAATGAGTGTCAAAACGTTCAAAGACACAGTACCCTCTGCTCCTAGTAGTAAAGGAGTAAGGACTGGGGATATGCAAAGGAGGTCCCTGCACAGGAGAAAAATAGCCGCAAAAACTTCTTAGAGATCCACAGAATCACAGAATGGTTTGGACTGGAAGGGACGTTTAAAGATCATCTATTCCAATGCCTTCCCTGTCGTGGGCAGGGACCTCTCTCACTGTATCAGCTTGCTCAAAGCCATCCATTCAAAACCATCCACACAAGCTACACGCTTCAGTAATAGTAGTACACTACTAGAAAACCTTCAACCAGATGTGACCTTAGAGGTTTCTTAAGCCTCCAATAACGATGTCAGCTCCAGAAAAAGCGATAATGGAATGCCCAAAGCATGCCTCCATCTGCCTTCTGCTGGGGACTCAGAGAAAGAGATGGTTTTCTGTGGGATCTCTTCACTCACAGGTTACATTGCTTGTGAAATATTGTTCATAAGGAATGGCAATCTAACTCAGAGACTAAAAGGTGACCCTGTAAATAAATGTCAGCTGCAAAATCGAATGTCTCTCCTGGTCTGAGCTGAACAAACACTGCTACACTGACAACGTAAACAAAATGCTGAGAAGATAAATAAATCCCCAATAAAAAGGAACGGGAAACAGTAAGCAAGAGGGAACACGAGAGGGAGAGGGTGCACGGTGAACGTAGTCTAGTGTAACTCTGACAGATGCAGGCTCTTCTCATGCTCATCACCACACTATCTGAGCTTAAGTATAAATGGAAGGGTTCCCTATCATGTCCTCTTTTCTTTGCGCAAATGTCATTTTCACTTTCATATAGTCAGATGACTATGTGACTTATTAATTCAGAAATTAATCTACAATTATGCTTATATAATACACACCATATTGATTCACAATCTCATTGCACTGGTCATACAAATGCACACCAGAAATTGTTGTTCAGAACGCTTTTCTTCCCATCTGGAAGAAAATCTAAAGATACCACATACACCAAAGTCTGAGCACTGTCCTGTTAATCATTTTCCTTCGTTGCTCATTAGCTTAATAGACAGCATTAGACATGTGGGTGAAGACTCACACCAGAAGCAGGGAAAATTTCAGCACTTGCAACCCAAGGAGAGGAGCAGGACTTCAGAACCTCGTAATTACAAGAAGAAAAAAAAAAAGCATGACTAAAGAGTCCCTATTTCTGACACAGCACATCTCAGAAGAAATGCCAGCACTTCTCATAGCGAACTGTGTGGTGAGGACTTTCTCACCAATACCATAACCAGAGATGCAGGCTTTTCACCACAAAGAATTCCAGTCTCCCTCCTGGAAAAAAAGAAAAAAGAAGGAAAAAAGGTCTTTTTTTCCCCAACATATTTAAATTATTTAACTCTACTAACTAAAAAAAGATTAATTGCCAATGAGTTATCATGTGGTTGCAATACAGGCGCTAAGAATCCAAACGCAGAAGCTCTTGCTGCCCATCAGATTACCAGTGCTGATTTGTTCCTGACAAAATACAGGACAAATGAACATCCTGCTAATGCATACTGTGTTAATTATTCTGCTGTGCCATGTAGGAACCCTGATGGAAACTCAATCAAATTGTGATGGACGCAGATAGAAACAATATTACATATAGTTCAAATTACTATTCTGTCAAGTTTGCAGCTATAGCATACGAGGACTGCATTGTCAGGCTGCATTACTGCCTAAAATGATCTCATGTTATGCTATTAGATTAAATACTCCCATGAGCTAAAACACTGCAGAGGGCTGAAGTTCAGAAAATCAATTTAAACACCAGTTTGTAAATTTCAGCACAGCTCCAATCCTCTGTTAGTGATACCAAATCAGTGAAGTACCTTTACATTACAAGCACACACCCGGCTTAAAAAAAAGTCAACTGGTTAATGCACAGTGCTGAAAGTGCTGCAGGGAGGGCAGACACACACAGACAACATGCTGCCAAAACAAAGCTCTAATTTAGAGGAAAAAATTCTGGCCTCTGGAGATGTAAGAACCGCCCCAAGATAGGAACCGGGAGTAACATGGATAAAAAGAAGCAATGCTATGAGTCTACACAGAATGATTTCCAAAACTCATCCTCCCAGGGCTCTACCAAAAAGCAGCCCCATGAGCTGAACAGCAGTAGCCAGTTGCTGTCAGCCCCCCTGCAGGGTCCTAAAAATCAGACAAAACCCCGCTTGCCGCTCAGCCCAGCCAGCCAGGAAACCCATGCCCAGCCTACAGCCCACAGGCCATAACGCTGACCCCCAAAACGTCCAACACAGCCCGTCACCCGCTCACACTCACCCACCCTCCAGCATCCTGCATCCCTGGGGAAACATGGCAGGGGCCACCTTGCCGTGAGACACCTCTGCCTCGGCTTCTTCAAGCCCACAGCAAGGCGTGGGGTGCGGTTCAAGTGGGGTTCGATACCAAGTCTCTCTGAACATAGCAGACCCCATGGCAAACTCCAGCCGCCAGAGGAGAGCCAGGGTTGAACCACTGCAGCCCAGGCTTGCTGAGGTGACACAGTGCACACTTAAACATATGAACTATACATATAAGCTCTCTCAGTAAAAACACATTCACACGCACTTACAACATACAGTCTTATTTTTTTGATGGTGAAGCTCTGCTGCCTCCCCTATGCTCCCTACTAAAAAAAAAAAAAAATCATCCTTTGGCTTTCCTCAATCATATTAAACTAATAAACATTCTGGCATGAATAGTATTTAAAGAGCCTTCTCTCCACCCAAAATCCACTGGCAAATACTTTCATATATTAGACGACCATCCCACACCCCTACTTTTGAATGCTAATCTAAACAAGTTCTCCAAGCCAGCACAGTAAGGAGTTAATCTTTGGGACAGGGAATGCAGAAAAGAAATGAGAGAGGGGCCTTTAAGATGTAATAAAAATAGACTCCCTTGATCGCACCATGACATGGCCCAGACATTCTCCCTGAGGGGCAAGAAAATGTTTCTTACTGCAGTGAGAGTTTTTATAACATTTTCTTTTTTTTTCCCCCCCTGTGCAACTTTGCTTCCTGAAGAATGCTTTATATAAAAGACATGACATTTGGCAACCCAGCTCTGATGCTTTGTGAAATTCTTCTGGCAAGTGCCCTACGTGCTGACTGCATTAAGCACATCAGTTTGTTATTTATTTATTTCTTCAAGCAAAAGTCAGAGGGAGCAAGCCATACAATTAACACGCAGCACTGCACTGCTCCATCCCAAAAACGGAAGAGCAACGAGGGAGGGAGAGGCTGGAGCCTCTCCTTTTGGGAAACTTCATCATGGGAGAGGAGATGGTTCTCCAACCTCAAAGTGTTGCTGCTGCTCCGGGGCACATGCAGTGATTCTTGGATCTCAAGGCATTTAGTGAACATCAATTAATTAATGAATTAAGCCTCAATTCCACAACAGAGGCATATCATTACACATCTATTTTACATGTGGGTAAAATGAGCCACAGAGTAAACCTGTACTGATCTTGCCCAGTGTCCCGAGGCAGGAGGTGCGCTACCTTGCTCTTGCCGAGGCGAGAGCCGCCCAGCAGTACCAGGGAGGACGGCACAGTACCAGCCGCCTGCACACGCACACTTCCTCCCTCATGCCCTGAGTGAAACCAGAAAACAGAGAAGTTTCCGCACACCACCGTCTTCCCAAGGGTGCAGCCACGGCACATGACTGCGAGGCACACAGACCTCCGTCGATAAGCACTGATCTCATTTGCACCACACCGTGTGCCCATGATATACCTCAGCACCATTTGCAGTGGTTCAGGGGCAGCACCACATATATACACACCTTCCACGGTCACGTTCTCCCAAAAGCAGAACCTTCAAGGGTTGCGGACTCGAAGTAGCAACCCCCATTTCCCTCTCAGGTGCCACACGTTGGGCAGGAGGGCTGTATATTTGTGGTTCAGAGTCATGGAGTGTATTACTTTAGGCTTAAAAGAAAACATGATGGTCCTCAGAAACAATGGAATATTTTGCTTAAAATCATGATTAGCCCCATTTATTTACACCAGGGACCAATAAAGCTTGGCAGCACACCGTCAGCAACACCCAGCAACAGCAAGTCACAGAACCATGAATTTTTCAAGCTAAGTAGGGAGGACAGACGGGAAGAGAACATGACATACCTGTTTAGAGACCAAAGCCAGTGGCTGACAAGTCCCACTGGCTTGGAAGGGTGAAACTTCTGCACTCACCACATATTCCCTGATCTTTTCAGGCCAAGCTGTTTGCAGCAAAGGCCCCAATCCATCCAAGCCATTGTTCAGCACACACACCACCAGGGAAATGCCAAAATGCGGTCTGGTGCCTTCCACAGGAAGGAGCTACTAAGTCTCTAACCAACCGGCCCTCTGCAGATCAGGTACAGAAAGGACTTTTCTCCATCTCAGATAACTGAGGATGGGACTAGGTGGTGCTGCTTCAAAAGCTACAGCTGAGGGCACAGGTAAATCTACAATGCCCTTTACCCTTTGGAAAATTTTTAAGCACCTTGGTACAAAAAAATGTTACATGTTTAACACTAAAAAAGGGTTTCTACACACCAGTCTAAAAGAGACAGATGTGCACTCTCATCATTTGTGTGCACCCAAAAAAAAAGTCTAATTTTGTTCCTAGAAAAGAAAATTTGACACAGCAATCTAAACTTGCCTGTTTTGTTAGAAACATGAGGATTTTTTTTTTAAATTATAAAAAAAATCTGGCATTACCCCTCTTCCTGTCTAAAACTTTTTCCTAGAATTTCAGTTCTTCGTTTCTAGGCCAATTTCTGTGATATCAAACAAGTTATCACAACAGCAATATACAATCCAAATTCTACGAGGTTCATTCAAGGCAAACATATATCTACTAGACTGTCAGTTTTAGCAGAAGTTTGATGCGACCAAAAGCTCAGGACAGTAAGATAGAAAACTCAGCATCACTTTAACTGTACAGCAAACCTTGCACATCATCTGTCCTCAGTGAAGCATATACCAGGCTCTCCTTTAGAAAGCATTTAGGGATCTCAGCACTGACAAAGGCCAAAGGGACACAAATCTGTCCACTGGCAAAACTCCCCTCACCTGAAGCAAAGAAATACCAAGCTTTCAGCAGCACAGCTCGATCATCCTCTTCAACCTAGAAACAATATCCTAGCACTTCGAGTGGGGACTTCGAGCCTGGTGTACCAAGTTACCAACTGCCCACGCAGGATGCATGCTTCGGTCTACGAGCTGATTCTGGAAGTACAGGCCAAGAGTAAGCAAGGAAAACCTCACCACAAGTTGCCTCAAGCTGTGGTCTCATTAGCCCAACACGCGGCAAATTTGCAGTCAAGAGGCTTTGGATCTGTGTGCATATACTGCATATCAAGATATGAAAGGTACACACATCCCAGCACAAAGTTTCACACCCAAACATTAGTAAACACACTTCTTCTTTAAGCAGAAGAGGAAAAAAATATATACATTTATATACTGTCCACCAAACAGATCTGTGAGGGCAAGTAAGGGGAACTGACATATTTCAGGACAGGCCTGACAATCTCAGTAGCCTCAGGTGCACTGCGCAGAGATGCTACGAAAGACAAAATTACACCGCTTAAAACTTAGTTACAGGTGGCTTATTTGAGGGAGAAGACAAGATCAGGGCAGAGAGACAAGACTTAGGGGTAAAAGGTAGGATTGGACAGAACACAGGAGAGAGGGACAAGACTGGTTTCGTTTTGGCTGGAAAGTTGCCAAATGAAAAAACATGTGTGAGTCATAGTAAAGGTAACTCCAAGTGTCATGTGTCTGCAATGGAGAGCTGAACAGACCAGGCTGCATGAGTCAGCAGCACAGATAAAAAGGGTGATAAGAAGCAGCAGATGGGACATGTCTTTACTAAAACACCCCTGCAGGACACAGGCCTGCTTTGCTTTAATGAAATGCTCATGCCAAGCTGCTGTGTGCTGGCTCGTACGCTTGCGATCCCCTGAATCAAAGAATGCTGTGCAGGGAGGTTAAAAAAGCAGCAGGCAAACAGGTGCAGACAGATCCACATGCAAAAAAAAAGCACAGAAAAGCACAGCAACAGCACCCCCACAACACTCACACACCCTGACAAGTGCCCTGGGACACCACCCTCCAAACCGCTTCTGCAGTGGGGTGGGGAGGAAGAGAAGGGGGAAGGAAGCTGTCACTGGGATCATGGCATTCAACCTGGCCAACAGCCAGCTTCTCTGTTCCTGCTAGCCAGACTCTACCTTCCTGGTGGGCACCAAGGGCAGGAGGCTGCAGCGTTGCAGCCCCCCCAGCCCCTTTCGGCCACCCCAGTGTGCACCTGCAGAGGCCGGCAGCAGCCGCAGACACACGGCTCATAACGCTTCTCAAGAAGCCAAAAGGGCAGCTGGGGCTGTTTGAGGAGCTGTGCTTTGGTACACCTGCAGCTCGTGTGGCTTTGCAAAACTCAGGTTTAAAGCACCTTCCTTTCATTCAGGATTGCAAACCCCCGTTTTGTTTCAAGAGCAGAACATTTAGCCCTAAAAGACCAAGCATCACGTTCTTGGGTGGCAGAAACCAAACAGTCATACCCAAGGGCACACTACCTGCAAAACACAGCTGCTGCCCCGACCACATAAATGACCTGCTACGGTGGTTCTTCGCTGTCGGGATCCCTACTCTCTGCACTTTTGAACCTGGTCAGGAAAGACGAGGGCTCCCTGTCACCAGCTCAAAAGAGGACAGAGACACAAGGCAAAGCTCAAATCGCCTTTCATCTCACTTCTTGGCTGAGGTAAAATTATACCCTGCCTGCAAGGGGCAAGGTGGAAAGTCAAATGCTCTATTTTTTGACACAAGATCCTGCTTCATCAGGTTCATCTAATTTCTAAGAAACAAACCTTGGCAAAGGTCTGCACTTGAGAGGGATGAAAGATGACTTGTTTCATTTCCTTTTAGTGCAGCTCATAGCATGACGAGCATAAATCTAAGCACATCTACTTTAGCCACATATACATGCCAGCTGTCCTATTTGGGAGAGATAGATAGGCCCTATATTCTAGCAAAATATATATATATATATGTATATTTCATTTTTCCCAATCTGTCCTGACAAAATAAGCATATTGTGTCCAAGTGTTTCAACGGATTTGAAGGTGTGCCTATTCCCCCTGCTCCAAACATCCTTATTTATAGATTTCAAAAGTTGGCAGGTACGCTGAGGAAGAGCAGTTGCTGAGCTTAACACACTGTGCACAGCAACAGATCTGTTGTAACAGATTAGCAGGCAGAGAGACACAGAGAGACAGGAAAGAGCCGTACTTTCCTTCTTCACACACATCCTTGCTTTCAAATGCGGGCTTTACGGAGATAATGACACTAACTACATGTCTAAAATAAAGCCGGACCGAGAGTCAAGGCTCATGCAGCCCCACTGACAGCAGAACCTGTCTCTGCACTTTGATCACACACTTTTATAACCCAAATGCACGCCTTCCATGAAGCAGGTAGAGGAACTGCTCTCCTACGGACATTGTGAGCACTAGCGAAGGGGGAGGGCGGTCAGCCTGTAAGAAAAACAGTGAAGTTAGTTTTCACTTCCTGTCAGTTTTAATCTTGTCTACAGGCTTTGCTAGCTGCTACTTCCATTTTCTGGCCTGCCTGCAGAGGAATCGCTTGCTTTACTCATTCGCAGAAGGTCCCTCTTCACTGCCTGCAGTTAAGCGTGTCTCGTTCCCCTGAAATCCACCCCCCCACCCGCCATTCACTGGCTGCAGCGGCAGTGAATCAGCCTGCAACCACAAATCACTGTGTTGGCCTCCCCCTTGTAGCTTTATAAACAAACATACTCCTGATTACAGCTTCCACGGGCAACCTGGTTTAAAAAAAAATAAAATACGCACAGCATTCATAGAAGCTGATGCACAGCTTTTTTTAACAATCTAATCTTTCCATTACCCCTTCCTTGAAAGGTCTGGGCCATGCAGAAACATCCTTATACCCATTTTACTGCTGGGTATTCTACTGCCCACACTCTGTTGGCTCTTTGATTTTCTTTGAACTCATAATGCAAGCCCTTCGATACATTCTGCAGGTGATTCCTGAAATGCTCTGCACAATTTGTATGTGGACACAGAGCGCCTGCTAACCCAAAGACAACTAGCAACAAATTACGATCAAAACACAAGATGCAGGCTCAGCAAGGACTGCCTTGTCCTCAGCCTGAAGAAAGTGCTGCACCTACGCAACTCCCACCACGGGGTTCTCAGGCCCTCCTCAACACTTAGTCTGCTGAACGGTGGTTGACAAATCCTTGACAAACCATTACTGATAGTTCTGCAAATAGGTTCTTAACGTCTCTTGGCCACAGCCTCCTGGCAATACACACACTTCTGCATGTCCACTTTCTAAAGGAGCCGTCAGATGCACTCATCCATCTAACTCAAGATGCAAGACACAGCTAGGAGAGGGCAACACCCTGCATCAAAGGAGCTTGAGGATGGGTGTCGAGCTCAGAGAGCAGAAGGCAAAGGTGTAAGAAATAGAGCGCAGAGTTCATGTTGCTAAGAGTTAACCAGCATGGTACATGCCAGGAGCAATACCTTCTCCCCCTGCGTGAACTGTGACCAGAAGCAATGCCAGCAAGCGTGTGCAGCAAAAGAAGTCCTGGCCAAGATAAATGGAAAAGAGGGAATCACCTGATCTTTCACCCGTGCACATCTCTGAAGATTTATCCCAGCACCGCATCCTCAGTTCCTTCCCCAGTTTCCAAGAACTGGCCTTTCATACACACACTAGAGAAAGAAAAGGTGTTTGTCTACTATCTTCTACTTCCACGTCATGTTTGCAGAGCTCCCCAAGAAGAAAAGCACCAGACTCCACAAGCGATCGGTGTTACCACACTTGATCAAACATGTGCCTTGAGCCTGCTCCCCCTGTGTGACCAACAGCCACTGCTGCAGTCCTGCAGGGACGGTGGCATGGAACGGTGAAGTAGCATTCTGCTTGCCTTTTCCTGGGAGAGATTATGTAGCACTTCAGAAGGCAAAAATTACTAGCTTCATTCCTAAAACCTCTCAACAGCACTCAGTCTCACTTCCTCATTTACAACTGGATGGATCTGAAAGACAGAATGACTTTTGAAAGATCCAAGAACACGTCTGGGAACACAACGGCAAAGCCCCAAACCCTGCTCCTCTCCTCGGTCTGCTCTGCAACCCTCATCTCTCCCTCTGGGCACAGAGTGGAGCTGGGTCACTACCTTTCCCATACAGACTAATAAACAAACTACTTCTCTCTCATGCATTTATGTAAACTAAGATTGTAAACAAGGTTGTGACAATCCATATTACATTCAAATACTGTATCTATTGAAACCATCTGAATTTTTTTTTTAAAGTAACATTTCAACAAGGATGTGTTTTTGCTGCTGAAGTCTTAAAGAAAATCAAACCTTGGAACTGATAGCAGTTACTGAATACTTTGTAAACCAGGCATGACTGACACCCTACATCAGGTCACAGCAGCCGCCTCTTCTGCCAGGACAGAGAAGCTACCTTCTTCATTTCAGTGCACTCAGCAGGCTGAGTTAAATACTTATCTCAAACAGGAGGAAGGAACTGGAAGTTGTAAAAGTAAAAACTAGGAGTTCAAACAATTTCTTAGTGGAAGAGATGTGCAAGAGTTCAGGATCTATTATTCCCAAAACTCTCTAAGATACTGTGACCAAAAAAAAAAAAAAAAATTACTTAATAACTATAATTAACTCTTCCTTTTAAAAAGACTTAATTTTAATTCAAAAAAAGTTTAATTTTTTTTTAATTTTTCCCCTCCTATTTCCCAGCTCTGATTTTAAGGAAGCATTTAATTACATGACAGAAATGTTTCAAAATCTCCCTTTTGTGCATTTTTGCTGAACATTTTTTTTTTAGGTGAGCGTAGCCTGATAAAAGTCGCATGCAAAAATATAATCTAATAAACAACAAACAGAAAACACATCACTGATTAAAATAAAAAAATAGAAAAATTAGAGGCCCACAGAAATCTATGCTGGATCAGATTACTGGTAGAACAGCTATAGAAATATGATGTAGTCTAAGTTTAAAAAAAATATATAAAATTATTGCAAGTACTGAAAGCATTTCCTTCTTTATGGACAATAACTAAAAAGAGTAAATGCAAAACTAGATTTAGAAGCTGATTATTTTAATAAAGTTTTTCTGCTTCCTGATTCTAGTCCAAATTGAAATCAGCAATTTAAATCCTCCTGAAGAACCCTCCAGAGGAGGAGCAGTGCTGATTCATTTCTCATGAGATGGGACACTCCACATCACACAGCAGATACACTGGGACAGAGACAGATGCACACTAGTACTTCAAATTAAAAAAAGGCAAGAGGCCAAAATACATGCACGTATATGCACATGTGAATGCATGCCCTCATTTCGTTATCATGCTCGATCAGGATGCAGATCTGCACAGCAGCAGACTAGGAGGAGGATTTTGCAAAGAGGTAACGGGCAGCAACTCTCGATTGCTCAGGGCAGTTCTTCCAGATGCAGAAGCAGCAGGACTGGCTCAGCAGCAGGTTTCTTGGCTAAGCACAGCACTGCATGGCCAGAGCTGCAGGGCCGGGGACACGAACGCACAGTGATGTCTGACCGCTCAGCGTTAGCACGGATCCAGCCAGGATTACGCTAAACCTTGCTAAATCCGTGCTGGGCACATGGTGACTCTGCACCATCCTCCGCCAGTGCTCCTAGTCCCAGGATGACAGTGACAAAATGCTCCTCAGGGCTGTCAAGCTGGGAGCTGTGCTGAACAGGAGACAAGGAACCTGGCTGCTCTCAGACCCAAACAGCCTGGCCCTGCCTACTCAGGAGTCTCTCCTACAGGTGTCCTGTAGCAGCTCCACCACCCAGGCTGCTCCCACGGGCTGCAGCAGCACAGACCTCCTCTTCCCTACCCTGCAACAAGGGCAGGGGAAGCTGTGTTTCAAAAAGAAAAATACTTTTTCATTCCATAGCAGAAACTGAGTTAGAAGGCTTCAGGGAACCTGCAGAAACTTGCAAAGTGATGGAGGGGATCCTCCAGTGAGAACAGTGCTTTTTGTCTTACGAAGCAAAGGATGAGTTTGAGGTTTGTTCTTCAATTGCTGCCTCATGCACTTAATGTAACAAGACAATGGAGAAGAATAACTCGTGTATATAAATAGCAATGAGGTAATTAAAGTCTAGTTCTTCTCAGCCTGCTCCCCGACTCCACACAAACTAGTACACAAGTGCACAAACATCTAGGTTGAAAACACAACATCCTGCTCTAGGGTAAAACTCCTGTGCCTCACAGAGCACTGCTGGTTTAACTATGGCCACGCTATGTATTAGCGGGTACTGATTGTGTTTGCACAATATTTCAATAAACAGAGCCAACCAACATCACTTCCTCTATTTCTGTATAGAGTAATATATTTACAGGAACAGCCTTTTGAAATGTTCCAGTAAAATTAGCTTACTCACGGATTTTTTTTTTATTTTTTTTAAACTAGAACAGAGAGCAGAAGGATATCATCATCATCGGGTTCTGTGCATAAATCAGCTGCCTGTTTACCACTGATATGTTGCAATAATGAATTGCCACTATCTTCTGAGATACTTGTTGGCTTGCTAGAGATTACCTAAGGTCATAGGATCATGAAAAAAAAAAATAAATCATTATTTCCTGGGAAACGATGTTCAGAGGCATGCATTCCACCTCCTCCCCCAAAGCAATGCCCAAAATATTCCTGGAGGAGGTTTGTCTGTTTTATAAAAACTTCCAGTGATGATGCTTCCACAGCTTTCTCAAAGGCAAATGACTGCAGCACCAAAATACCCTTATCACTTGGAAGCTTTCTTAAATGTTTACCTAAGTATTGCCACCTCCAAATTAAGCCCATTTCTTTTTGTCCTAACCCCAGCAGTTGTGCGGTACAGTTTATTCCCTTCCTCCCCGTAGGAACCTTCCACATACTTGAACACTGCTATCATGTCTGTTACTGGCCTTCTCCCCTGTAGACTAAACAATCTCAATTCTTTCATCTTCTTTCCCAGGTCATGTTTTCCAAATCTTTGATCATTTTTCACTGCCTTCTCCCTGGATGCCATCCAGCTGGCTCTTGAATTCCATTGTGCCCCAAACTAGATGTTGAGCCATTTCCAGCACTGAGTGGAGCAGACAGGTTATTTTGTGCCTTTTCTTTACACACCCTAAAACAGCACTTGTTCGAGGGGCAGGGATGAGGAAACTCTATTCCTTGTATGACTGCGTGACACCCAGGGTTTCGGGTCTATGTTCCCCTTCACTCTCGGATGCGCTGTCCTGTGCACATGGGTCAGTCCTGGGAATTGCTGAGCTCGGGCTCTGCTCTGCCACTGCTCAGGATGGAGCGGCAGGGTTCCCAGCTCTGGGGCCAGAGCTGAAGCAGGCAGGGGCGAGAAGGAAAAGCTGTTCCCTCGGCAGACCACTGGCAGCGCAGCTCCTGGGGGACAGGAGAGCAGGACATGCTGCAGGCTGTTTTTTTCTGGTGGTCTGGGAACCAGCTGGGATTTTTAACACCCTATTCAGCTAAAAGCAGGCCAGTACCTCCAGCATAGCCCAACTCCAGCTCACAGACCTCGTTCTGTAGGACCACTACTGAGTCAGCCATTCCCCATCCTGTATCACGCAACTGGGTATTTCTATCCCCGTACAGCGCTTCTAAATTTGCATTCTGTTTTGGGTTTTTGGTTTTTTTTCCCCCCAAACCATTCCTCCAGTTAGCCGGGGCCACTCTGAACTGTAATCCTGCCCTCCAAGGAGCCTGCAGCCCCCCCCCATGCTTCTTATCCTACATAAATTTAATAACTGCTCTCTCCGCTCCATCAATCATTTCAATAATGAAAACAATGAGTACTACCAAAGCTAGGATAGACCTCTGGGGAATCTCACTCACTCCAGTCTTGCAGTTTAACAGCAAACCATGAATAACTACTTTGAATAGTGCCTGGTGAAATTCTGTGCACCCACATTACAGACCAGCTAACCAGACACCCAGCCTGCTTCAAAGAAAGCTGTGTGAGAGAGCATCCCGAGCCCCCCTTTAAAGAGGGAGCTCTTTCTATCAGACAGAGAAGTCCAATTACACTGTCATAGGCGCTGTTGGAAAGCCTTTGCTAAACACTGCCATAAAAATGTAATGCACGCTGATAAGGGGAATAGGAGGGTTGATAACTAAGCTTTAGGATGACAGGAAGAACTTTAGCTGAACTGAGACAGCAGGAGCCTGACTTAGCTTCCAGCAAGAGAGAGGCTTGGAAGAAGCAAACTGAAACCCAGTATAAAAACGACAGGAATTCTGTACCTGCCATCCACTGCTGCCAATTCATCAGTTAAATATTACGCTATTACAGAGGTGTAGGCTTGGTTTTCTTTTTTTTTTTTAAATAAAACAAAAACATTTTCTTAGCTCTTCCAGGTGTTTTTTTAATTGCATTCCTTTACTTCTCCCTGCTCAGGGATCACAAACAAGCCAGCCGGACAGCAAAGACTGTGACTCCCAGAACCCAGATTAACACTGAATCACTGAAAGCATCCCTAGCCCCACATCAATACTAGGAGAAGCAAGTGGCAGTGGCTGGTGCCTGAAACAGGGAGAAAGGGCAAGTTCCATGGAAAGTGAAAGATGAGGCAGCTCTCCAATACTGGCTCCCTCTGCTTGCCAAAATATCAATGCCCTGCCCACGCCTCACTCCGACTTCTGCGAAGATGTGCCTGCTTCCCAGGAGAGTTTACTCTCGCAATGCAGATGTGCTTCACTGAGGCAATCGCATTCTGTTGTGTAATGCAACCCGGAATTAAACAGTATATGCTATTTGGTGCATTTTAAAAATGTAAACCAGAAGTTACTGTGGAGCTTGGTGACACTGCCAAGAACGTTAACGCTATGATTTTAGCAGGGAAGAATATATCATACC
Organism: Pterocles orientalis; assembly: GCA_011057875.1. NCBI lineage: Eukaryota > Metazoa > Chordata > Aves > Pterocliformes > Pteroclidae > Pterocles > Pterocles orientalis. Next base: position 799,797 of record WKFP01014223.1, on the reverse strand, counting down.
CTGCCTCCTCCCACAGCTTACTCTTTGCTGTTTGCTAAATCGTTTTCTCCTTGTCAGTAAAATAAAAAGCCACACATCTGTGTGACTTTCATTTTGATCTTCAGTGACTGTGGGTATCATCAGCTGAGGACCTAACGCAGCCACACCAGCAGCAGACATAGGGCAGCTCTGGGAACAAACACCCTGGCAAGTGACTGCACCGAGGTGCACAGAGTTGAACCATTCGCCTCATGTCCTACAGAACTGGGGTTTAGGAAAAAAAAAAAAAGAAAAAAATTATCAGGAACAGAACCTGCAACCAACCATTTCCCATGCCCTGGGTGAACCAAGAGGAACAACGCTGCAGATGCTGAAGCATACTTTGAATACAAACATACATACATTCAGATTCTTCTTACAGTTTCCAGGAGCTGCACAATGCCTTTTCTAAAACATATTATGCATAACCCAGTTCTCCATAGAGGAAGACTCACCAAGGGAATACTGTTTGCTCATACCAGAAATGTATCCCAAAATTACAGTAATTTACAGACTCATTTTCATTGACAGAAGAAATAATAATTCTCTTCTGACAAATATCAGTACACTGAAAAAGTAATGAATAAATGTCTATAAACAGTTACCAAATAAAGCAACTATCAATCACCGCAACAAAATTTTATTAACTCATACATTAAGTAAAAGAAGACTGGAGTAAAAACAAACCATATAATCTGAACTCAAAATAAAAATCTGTCTATCATGCCAAAACAGAAAAACACAATTCAGAATACTTAAATATCACAACCTATTAAATGACCAGTCGTCTAATTGTTATATGTAAAGCTCCAAGTATGCTAAACGAAGCCAAATGCAGAGATTCAGCAAAGTACTTAGGCATGTGCCAAAGTACATCTGTATTTTAAGCTCTCTGTCACATAAAAAAATGTTCTTAAAACTTTGGAACTGTTCATGTACACCTCTCCAATGATTTCTTTTTGAGAGATGGAAAATACTCTGAAAGCGATCTGCACTGTCCACATTTTAGCACTACAAATCAAATCAGCATTCAGCCTAAGCTGAATACATGTTTCTGGAGACACATCAGAAAGAACCCCGAGGATTAGTTCTAACAAAAGGATGAGGGAGTTGCCTTCTGTCATCCTGCCAATTTTGCAGAACAGAAGAGCTGGCAAATGAGGCATGAAACGATATGAGCAAAGAAATTCCTATCTGCGAAAAATGCAGCAATATCAGGTGTGCAAGAAAATTACAGCAAGTAGTATCAGGCCCTATCACAAGAACTGCTGACCAGCTGGAAGTCCTTTTGGCCTCAGCTGGAAGTACTTAGCACCCTTAAGGCTAGCTAAAGTTATAAGCCATCCTATTTTAACACTATAAATTTGAATATTCAACACACTAACTTTGTAAGGCTCTGACCTTCAATCTGAATCAACAGTAAGGCACCAGCACTAGCTGAAGCTCTAGCTATGTCAAGAAAATCTTCCTGTGTGCTTCCATTTCTGTTACTGTAAAGTAAAGGATACAGTTCTCTCTTTAAATTCTTCATAGTGATAGTGATATCAAATATTGCTATCCTACTGCCTTAGGAAAAGCCCAAAAGTTCCTGTTTTGGGCTTTGAAAATCTCTGGTGGCTTTCAGAGTGCAATGACAAAGGCAGAGCAACATTCAAGTGTGTGGGTACATGCACAGACACGTGCAGGGGAAGTGAAGAAGAGGGACACACTATGTATCGTAATTCTCCAAACCTGGACATGGCAACAAACCACATTCAGTGCAGATGGGCAGTCATGTCATGAGAACACACAGTTGACTCAGCGCTACCATGTCTAGCAAGCTGGGCTGACAGGTTTCAGACTGCAAAGGCTACCTGGGGGAGGGGGAAAGCTGAGGGGGGGGATGAGGAGTTCCGCACCTGCCTGGAGATACCTTGAAAGTCACTTTGTCAGATACGTAAGATTCAACACAAAAATAGGGAAAATAATTAACCGAAAAACAAAAGGCTTAACTTACTGGATAAGACACCACTTTAAGAGGTTTCCCCACTTTCCCTGCTGTAAAGCACTTCTGAAAAATTCAGCCACTGAGCTACTGCTTTTCTTGACCTTTTCACTGAAAGAGAGCAAAGTAAAAACAGGAAGAGCTAAAATGATATGTAATAAAGATGCTTCACATTAGGAAAGTCTTTTGAGTCACTGTTGCAAATTCATTCTGTGTCAGATTTACCAATATCTATTAACAGCACCAGCAGTCAAAGTGAGCGTATTCAGCTGCTGTAGCAACGCCATATGCACCATATGATGCAGCTATGTAGCATTTGCATCTGTTGCTAGTTTTCCACACCCAAAACCTCACTTCATGTCTTATGATTAATTTATAACACCCTGAGCCCCAAGCAGATTTGCTCTTCTGATTGCCCTGTTTTTTTAACAATAATGCAAATAAACATGGAAATAAATCTATTGTCTAAGGAAGCCTTCCACTAATTTTGTTCTTAGATGGTTTGGTTGATTTAGTATAGCTAGGAATCAAGAGTAAAGTGGATCGCAGCTTAATATAGAGCGTGGTTAATCTTCCCTTTGCATAACACTGGTACACTATGGCCCAAATACCAGAGATTTATTTGATGTGTACACACTTTCAAGCATTAGTAAACAAGTTGCAGCCCATTATGAAAGAAGAGCAGGTCCAAACAATTGTGAAGCTCTTTATGTACTAGATTGACACTGGCAGTGCAATATACTTACACATGCATGTGTACTAGCTTTACAATTTTGGAGACTATTTCACCAAGAAGTATCATTTTGTTAAAATACGACTAAAAATATGGCTAAGATCACCTCCCATGTCTTGGTGCACTATTGTCTAAAGCATGACAGAACCGGCAGAGAGAGGGGCACAGTCTTTTTTTCTTTCTGTAATTGATTTTACTCCTCGTAACATAGCCAAAAAGAGGAAAAACATATACTAGACCCTCACAAATGCACAGACACATTAAATCCCATGAAACAACAAAAAGCTTCTCTCATTCCTCACTTCTTACTCCTCTTACTTTATAGAACATACTACAGAACATACAGAAGTACTCTACCAAATATCACAAAATTTTTTACTTTACTAGACCTATCAAGTAAATTATAATTCTACATTTTGTAGCTAAGACTTTATTTTGTTGTTCATGCACTAATTAAAACAAATTGGTCCTTTAGAAGCTAATTGTAAGAGCAAACTATTAACTTAAAAATATTTTTAATAATGAAGTTTCAAGAAACAGTACACTGGAAGCACATGAGTGCACAAAAGTTACTCTTACGTGGCAGTGCTCCCCGGACAAGAGACCCAGTGTGAGCCTATGGTATTTTAACACACAGGCAAAACCACCCAAGCTGCAGCCAGGTATCAATAAGCCATTCTCACAATGCAGTGAATTTTTTCCACCTAGCAGAAGAAACAAGATCCCACACTCAGGCAGTAGCTTTAGAGGACAGTACCTAACTCCCTGCCCTCTCCCACACACACGTGATTTTCAGCAATTCTCCCCGTGTTTAGACTACACTCACTGACCCCCCACATAGGCTACAACTGGACTTTATCAGTCACTTGCTGTCTCTGGCCAAGATTTTATCCCATTCTGTACTGAACACTAACTTGAGATGACTCAGGAACAGCTGCCTCTGTTTTTTTCCCCCCATAAAAAAGAAGAAGCCACGACAGAGGTAGAGAGTCGGGGCTGGAGGGGGAACACCTTTCAGACAGCAATTTAAAATCCCTCCTACATAGATGTAGAAATCCTACACTCCTGGAGCGAGCTCTTCAGATGAAGCCTCAAACCTTGGTGGCAACTGTCAAATGGACGTAAAAGTATATGCCCATGCAGGAGGTGCTTGCGAGAACAAACACATCAGTGACTGAGAGATGCCGGGATACCACAAAAAAGTAACGCAGTAAGAAGAGAGGATGCCGGTGTCTCAGATAAGCAGCTATGGCCATGTTGACTTAAACTGTTCTGCTGAGTTGTTCCCATTTCAGGCAGAAAACTTTGATTTCAGGAAGAGACTTGCAGTTCTGCCTTCATTTTTTTTTTTCCTTCAAAGCATGAAAGAACTTCCTTTTTCAAAACCAAATTAACAAAGTCTACATCCAAACCCTCTCAGTCCCAGAAATCTGAACTCTATTAAAAGCCAGTTAGTGCAGCCAAATGCTTCCACAATGTATTTAATAGCCTATAACATTTCTAATGCCCTACTGCCTGAAGCCTATGATGTGGAAAACCAGCCAAGCACACCCACCTCTGAGCGAGAACTGCTACAGGGAAGACTCTTACCTCCCTTGGCGGTAGCCCTCTGCCACCACTGGCATGACCAGACCAGGGACTCTCCAGCTGCAGAGGGCAGGCACACAGACCACCCCTCTGGCAGCAGGAAGCCTGAAGCAAGGACGCAAATTAAAAATGAAAGTTGTGCCAAGCATGTACGCATGGAGCTACTGTTTCAAACTTAAGGTCCTGCAGTTTTATGGGTGTGTTTTATTGTTTGATTTTACTGGACCTTCCTTCTCCTAAGCCTACTGCTTCCCTCATATCACTTAGAGTTCTTCCCATTTGTTCCCACTTCACGTCCTCCAGGCTGGAAGATTTCTCAGATCACCTCCCCAGTTCAACTACTACTAAACTCAATGGAAGAACTGCCTTGATGCCAGTGTGCACCAGAGCAGGCATATGCCTCCAGCTCAGGTATGAGCATCCTGCACACCCAGCAGTACTTCACCCTAGTCAGCCTCAAGGATGCTTGGGAAAAGCATTTTCATGCAGATTTCACATTTGCTGGTCGTGACACTGGAAAATACAGTTCATACTGTCTCCTGACAAAAAGCCACACTGCATGTTCTTCTATATAAGACAGACATGCAGGAAAGTAAAAACATCTTTTCTAGTAAACTATGCAAAGCAGAAACATCCTCCTGGTACTATTACAGCTGACTGGAAGCTAAAATGCTACTAATTCTACAGTTCACCTGCACTCCAGCAAGGCTCCATGTGTCCTAGCTGTCCTAGCATGAAGAAAAGCACCCCAGCAATCCCCCCAGGGGCACCTCCCCGGGCCAGGGGAACACAGGAAGGGCAGGCAGGAAAGCTGCTGCTCCTCCTCTGTCACCCTGCACCATGGCACCAACAGGCACAGGACAGGAGAAAGGCCGCCCCCATCCCAGCGAGAACGCACTCCCACACACGGCACAACTCTGTGCTCCACCTCAGACTTTTCTAAGCGTCCAACCTCCCGCTGAAGAGCATTTTCCACTGTCTTGCCAGCCCGACTGTTCAAGATCAAGCACAGCTGTGCATGACTCCGCTGTTCATTCCGTGGGTTGTTGTGAATTCACAACGAAGCAAGAGAGGCAGCATGCTCAGATGCGAACCAGGCTGAACTTTCAGGACTGATTTCTCCACGGGTGCAGTGGAATTTTTTTAAAAAAAGCTTTCAGAGATAGCGCAAAAAAGGAAAAAAATATTATTTGCCTAATACCTAAGTAATGAAATGAGGAGCTTTTTCACTTCCATACTTCAGTATCTCAAAAATGGCCAGGGGGGTATTATCGTTTACTACAAGGTCTGACGAATAGATGTATTCCCACCAACACTGACAGTAACAGTTTATTCCCTTACATAATGAAAACAAGCAGAAAATATTTCGCTCCAAAGGATGATTTTTCCAGCAAACTCTCAAGTTCTCTGAAAACAGCCTTAACTACAACACTGCTCTAAAAATCTTCTTTACAGAAGATGTTGTACGTCAAACATTAGTTTTTAAATAAATTCACTAAGCTACCCTACTGTGTTTTCAAAGTCACCTAGTTAATTGCTTTATTAGATCAATAAAGAATTTTGGATATCAGAAAACTGCATGTATTTCAAAGAAAAAGACAGATATCAATTCGCTGAATATGTACAGGAAAGAAGCAGGAGAAACAATGTGAAAATGAAACAAATGTTATTAATAATCTACCAAACAATCAGCACATCAAAAAGGTAACTTGATGATCTTACTTCACCTGTGGGAAGGCTGAGCAGGCTTTCACTTTTTTTCCATTTCCAAGCTCCCTGAGGTTTTCCTGGTAAACGCTAAGCCCTCCACAGATCAACGGGGCACCAGTCAACAGGCAGCTTGCTTTCCCGAGTCACTGCTCTCCAGAGGCAGGCTCTCAGTCAACTATTGCCACCAGAGTACAAACTAAAAACCACCATTACATTGCAAATCAACTAACCAACATAACCAACAATGCTTTGCAGCATGCAGCCTCCAGCGAAGACTGCAGCGGCGTGAACCTTCCCCACAGCTATGCACACACAGTGCAGCGTTGCTGTATCTGTGATACCACGTTCCATCCAGTTTCACCAACAGGGCAACAGTCCTAGAGGATGGAAAAACTTGGGTTACAGACACTATGCAACATTCGGGCTTAGCAATTACTTGCCTTAGTATTTTCTGGGTATGCTGAAACTTGACAGAAGGTGTGCAGGCTCTCCGGCAGCCCCCACACACCTCATCCTTCTTCCTGCACCATGCCCCAGCTGCACCACCGGCACTGGGCACCCACAAGCATGTACCTGGGATAAACCTGACCCTGAAGGAGCAAGAAGCAAATAAACACCCCTGCCTCGCAGCCCCCTGGGGAAGGCAAATGCCCAAAATGTGGAGGACTTGCTTAAAGTAGGGGGTGGATTCATCTGGAAAGCTAGTGGGATACCTGCCAGGAGTAAGGGATAATGAATGCATTTGTATTTAGTGCTCTTTATCACACAAAAATCTCACAAGTACTGTACAAAAAACTAATCAGCCTCACCAAAACACAACAGCAAAGGGCAGGCAGAGGCAGAGGAGAAAAATGAAGATCTGGTCGCCTGCCCCAGGCAGTTCCCCGTCCTTCGAGGCCCCAGCTTTCACAGTTTCAGGCACAGGATCCCTAGGCACTCCCACAATCCATCCCCCAGTCTCTAAAATGTGCCCCCAGGAAGGACAGACATCAACCGACTCTTGCAGGGTTTGAGCCCCTACTCCCAAGGGTCCACATGTGTAGTAGGTGGCTCTGATCAGAGTGGTAAATTACTTTTTTCTCCTTGGGCAATGGATGCCAGGTGAAATATCTCCAGATTAAACTAAATTAGGCTGTGATTTAGCATGCACCTCTCCCTAGCTATCACTTTTTCTAAAAGGCAGGGTAATAAACTGCACTTGGAAAGATAAGGCATTCAGCTGACAGGCTTCATGTGTGTTAATGAATAGGACAGCAACCATGTTAAGAAAACTCACTTGGTGACAGTCTTGACTGTAAGGTTTTAAAATCACTAGCTGGGAAACCCACTCCCCAGCTGGCTAATGATTCAGCTTTGAAAGCAAATATTTAACACTTTTGAAGGGAAGTTGTGGACAGTCACACCTCAGGGTATTTCCAGAAATGACAAGTATTGTAAAATGCAAATTCACAAATTCTGCAAATTCTGCAGGATATGTAATTTGAATAGTTAGTGTACATCCTGGCCACATACCGTATTGCTAGCAAATACCACAGTACAAACAGTTTTTCCAAGACTACGTATATCCCCAGTGACACATTAGAATGTAGTTTTAAACAATAATACAAAGACAAAAGCATTGTAGTATACAGCATGCTTTGGAGCAGTTACCATATGCTGTCAATAATCTATGGATTAATGGGGCCCTCATGTACAATACCACACTGGCCACTCACAGCTCCACGGAAGATTATTTAATTCACTTGGAAAATTAGCTGAGGATTAGGTGTATGTCACAATTTTTCATTCATATTTTTAACTTGGTCAGCTCTAAGATACTACAGTTGGGGTTTAGGGGTTTTTTATTATTCTTATCCTTTAAAGGTCTGATTCTAATTCCATTAATTTGCACTAACATCAAGGGAGCAGGTTCAGGCTCTAAATCAGAAAATTATTGTTGCCTTAACAATTTTACTTCTGTGTCCCTAAGAGCAGCTATGCTACAACATTAAAAAAAAATTCATTTAACCTACTATCCTACCACTGACAGTACACATAACTGATACTCTGGGAAACAGTTGAAGAAACAGAGCAAGTATAGGATGTAAAAAAAAAAAAAAAAAAAAGTACTTTGTTTCGGTACGATTGCTCCCAGTTTGAGCTGTGTTTCTGGTTAGTTCAAAATCAAGATGCTTTTCTAAATCTTGGTCTTAGGAACAGGCATAGGAGTGATCTATGCAGGCATCTGTAACAGCAGCCTATCTGGTAAGAGGCCAAAGTCTCCTGAGTACCGTATTTTCTTGGTTTTCATTTAGGACGGAGGTCTGAATAGCCGGGTGAATAGCTGGCCACAAAACAAACTGTCATGTACTAGTTACAACCTAACCTAAGGTGTGGTAGATTCACCTTCCACTCTTTGTTGCTCTACAGGCTCCCCATATAATAATCAGCATTTGTGCCTGGGCAAAATGGCTTCAAAGTAAAAACAAACTTGAACACTTCGGAACGTCATTTTCCATCCACTCCGTGCATGCTGTGAATCACCTCACCAACAGCACAACCTTGGAGAACAAAATCTCCATGCGTTGCTCTCTTGCCTGGGTCTCCTTAGTGAAAATTAGATTGTCCCTAACGAATTCAACAACTCCAGGGCAAGCTGAAATGCCACTGGCATCATTTGGGGGTCAGGAGTCTCCCCAGCTTGGATATGCTGGGGAATGCTGACAACTGCCAGGGACCTGGTATTCCCCAACACTCTCCCTGCAAAAGGTACCTTAGAGGGGTTGTTTCTCGATAGGTGATCACTGCTGAGACACAAAGGCATTGCAAATGGTTCCAGCAACCTGCCCAATTTCTCTTCCTACTTCCAGCGGGTAACACACAGCTAAAGGAAGCTGCTTACGCTTGGCAAAGCAGAATGGTGCCACTTTGGCATAAGTATGTTTCAGCACCTACAACTGTGAGTATATAAATATTTCAGAAGGTAAACCGTATTTTGGTTTTGGTCGGTTGGTTTCTAAATACATACCTATCTTTTTAACTTCTCTGGTAAGCAGTTTGTGCAGAGAGGAGTGTTATGCAGCGCAAAAGCACACTAAAATTGCATTCACGTTCTAAAGATAAAATTACCATTAATCACACCTGAAAATAAGAGAGTCTGAAAGGGCAAGGTATATTTTTGAAGGGCAAAGAAGTCACAACTCCCAAAACAGTTTCAGAAAGGAGGCTGACAAAACTTTTCCTTCCTGTCCCCAAGAAAAGTAAACTTCTTGAACTACCTTGCACAGAGCTAAACAGCTAGAATCAAACTGGTGCAGCCTACACCAGCAGTACAAAGCCAAAAATGTGCTCTACATACTCCATGATAAGGAAATTTGGAAAGCGATGTACCTATCAGTGCTATCACCAGCTAAGTACTTACCAAATCATCTATGCAACAACGTAACTGCCAAAAGCTACCAAAGGATTTATCAACAGCGGGGTACCATCCACAACAACCCTGCACTACACAGAGCAACGGAACAGAAATATTCCTGTTCCTCACGTGGGCTTGGCTTTGGCTGGCCTCTTCTGTTTGTAAAGTACAGTATCATCAGTGACTTTCAGTACTCTCCATCTTTATTTTGCATCCTCTTTGGGGGAAGTTTGTTACCCTGTGAATACAGAGAGGTAATGTCCTTGGGCTCCACCATGTCGGTAGGCTTCAACTTACTGTGTGTTTGTATGTGAAATGCTGTATTCTCCCAATCTTACCACACATTTTTGTAACAACCAGGCAAGGCATAAGGTACCTACAGTAAGGGATTGTGCATGCACTCACCTGCACACGTGGGGAGAGTAAGCTTGTGGGGAAAAAAAAAAAAAGGAGAAAAAAAAAAAAGGAAAGTCAGCCCTACTTTATTCTTAGAAAAGAAAGGTCTCTCCTTAATGAAGTAACCTGTAGCCAAATACTGACATTACAGAAGATAACCTACAATACACCTCAAGCAAGTTTGAGAATGGACAGTAAAGCCTATACAGCCCTATGCATCTTTTCTTGAACCCACATACACTACTAGATTTGTACAAGTGAATGCAAAACGCTTTGTAGCCCTGTGCTGTTCATCTCTTCGGGACTTTCTTCACCAAACAGCAAATGGAGGAAGAGGAGGGAAAAGAGAAATGACAGAAAAACATTACTCTGCTTCCAACTTTGTCTGTATAGGGATATTCCCAAAACTGGGTCTAAAATGTCCAATCTCGAAAGATAATTTTGCCCCAGTTTTCGTAAGGCATTTCTTCAACCTATCTGAAGGGCTTTAGAACTTTTCTGTCTTTATCTGATCAAAATGCCATCCTGCCTCCTGCAGTCCTGGCATTCTTTGTGGTGAAGCTGTTTCGGTATCAATATTAATATTAAAATGTCGAGATTGTGACACTACATTTCCTGTGTTATTTTAAGCATTCAGAACAATTATTATCTGTGAAATATTAAACAGTGAATTTTTGCTACCTGCTTGCAATTTCAGCAGCCCTAGCTGTGACAGAACAGCACTTACACCAGTCACATGCAATTTTACATAGAGATGCATTGTTCAGCTTTTCTAGCAGTACTCATACATTTCCCCAAATTGGCTTTTGTTGTTTTTACCAAAGCTACACACTTTTTCTTTTTCTAGAGTCTAACTGAGCCCTGAATATCAACTGAATTTATAGTATTTAGTATTTCAGACTTTTGTTCCACATATATTCCCTGACAGCAACTTCACTACATAGTGAACCACTGAGCTTTGTTTTTTTAATATTTATGGAATAGTAATTATTTCCTTTATAATTTCTACTGCTCTTAAAAAGATTATTTAATTTTTGCCTTTTTTTCCTGTTTCAGTACTCAGCTGAGTCTCTCTTAGACTGTAGTAACATATCTTTGGCTATAAGGGGTATTTTTATTATAAGATATAGGTGTCTTCAAAAACAACATACATTAGAGCTGCACAGCTGAGAATGCACTGAACTGCCACTCCTTCCGACCAAGCTGCTGAAGTTTTGGAGTTTCCACATAATAGTGCAAACTGAAAATAATGGATGCCTATTGCTGTATACAGAAAGGGGCATGTCGATTAGATAGATACATTTTTCTCCTTGTTAAACAACAGCTTTTTGAGAAATGCACAAAAAACATGTCAAGCTTCCCATTAACAGACAACACTACAAGCTACAGTTCAAAAAGAAATATCCCAACTAACTCAAGGAAAGATTTATTTTCAGTGTATGGCTTGATCATGCCATGAAGTACTTCAGTATCACTGTACGGGTCAGTTATTTCCACTGTTCTTCCCTCCAAAACTGGAGACTGATTTCAAAATGTACACACTGATTTCAGAATGTACACGCTTCTTTCAGTCTTAATTAACTTCACTCCAAATTTGAGCCAAAAGGGTCTGATCCTAACCCTCGGAAAATCAACAGGAGGAATGCCAGTGGGAACAGAGCCTAAAACAACATGTCTACAGTAGTCACCAACTCTGAGTTATATAAATACTTGCTAATATCTCTATACTGACTGGTCATCAACATTTCCATTATAATCCTTAAACCTGGGGATGTCTCTATATTGGATGCTATCCATACTTCTCTCCAGCCAGCTGAAAGAAAGTGGTTTTGAGTGATGCAAGACACTCCCTCTCCTCTGCAGACAACAGATGGAATCCTCATTTTTCACACAAACCAACAGGATCCTACCATGTTGGGCTGAAAGCCAGTTTACCTGCTTTGCTACAAAGTGCTTTTGCAGGGTCATAAAAGGAAGTTTTGGTTTTGTTTCAGGAAATCAAGAGCTACCAGCTTTTTCACGTAGTATGTCATGATGTGAAATAATCAGGGCTAGAAATGCAGCAATAAAGTTTAAACAACAGCTCATGAATAATGTGCCCTGCAATTCTTCATCACTCTGTTTACACTGTACTGAGAGTTATAAATGAAGTAATAAACAGCTAAATCCACTCTGCCAAAATAAGGAGCCTGTCAAAAATGCTTTTTAAAAAATAGCGGGGGTAACACTAACATCACAACCAGAAATCTTCCCACTCCAATCAGCAAAACCATCCTTGAGTTTGATCTCCTGTCACACCCAGAAGGACAGCTATGTTTGTCTGCAGAGCCACAGCACTATTATAGCTGAATTCATTATTTTAAAATGTTTGAAGTACCTTGAGCATGACAGAAGACACAGAAAAACAACTTCCTTTGGACAATATGCAATCCATACTAATATTAATTAATTCACATTCACAACACAAGATGAAGCTGTTCCAAAAAACCCATTATGGAATATTCTCAGAACAACTACTAGGAGCAAAACAGAAAACTTGGCTTAGTTTAACCAACCTACCAACACAACTTTCTACATCTCTCTAAAATGAGGCGAGTCTGCCTTCTCCTTCCTACTCCTGGAGGGATGCTAGTATTAGGCCTGCCAAACTGCACTGATCAATACTCAGCTCTACAACTAATTATCCTTCTTTCTGCAGCAATCATTTGTTAAGGGGACCAACATTAACAGTTTTTAGGAGCAATGTGGGTAAAATGTGAATGGAACTGCTTCATGCCTTAGTTGAGAGGTCTGGCTGAAGATGCACACACATTACCCTAAGCTCTTACAGTGAAACACAATTGTTCCCTCTCTCTCCCTTCCAGGACTCTTCCACATCCACTCATTCATCTTCAAGCCTCCCTGTGTGCCTGGAAGCCGAACCACGTCATGGACAGGCATCTGCAAAATGGTCCTACCACTGCCCCCCTGCCCCCCCATCCTGCATTTCCAACCACTTGTTCCGAGAGCCCAGATCACCCCACTCTGCAGAAGCTGGGCCAGAAACAGCGTGACAAACACCACTAACGCAGCACTAGCTAGGGGAGGTGAACCCTGCATGGAGCCTTGGAGCAGGCTTTTCTTCCAAGGCCAAAGCTTCCCAGTGTTTTGTCTGAGGTACTCACACATAGAGTTTACACACGTATGTTGACAGGTGGACAGCTTTGCTCTCAGTAGTTACCACAACTTCTTTTGAAGTCCTGAACTGAAGAGATGACCCAGGTCAGTGTTCACACATCACATACCACAGCCTTTCCAAAATACAAGAAGAAAAAAAAAACAGCAACAAAAAGCCCTGCTACAGAGTAAACCCCATTTACACATGCCACAAAAGCTCTCATTTTCCATGCCCATCCAAGAACACAAATTGTCCAAAGACTGAGTAACTGGCTCTCCACAAAGGACCTTGGAGCCCATCGGAGTGTCTCAGCTCCCTGCCAGCTCCCAACAACCGGGCACTTGCACGTAACAGAACCGCCCCCAGCCAGCCGCACAGCAATGCTGTTAGCATCCAGACGGTGCCTTCTTTTCATTGCATACCTACTTGTTCCTCTCTCATTAAAACACACACACAAAAACTTTACTAGTACGAAGGGAAATCGGTGGCTGCAACTGCAAAGCGCTGTGTTGCTAGCCAGAGACGAAGAACACACAATCCGATGCTGAACGACTGCCAGCAAGGAGGAGTCCCAGTTTCAGGCCTCAAAACCACTTGGAAAGCTGCTGCCTGCTGAAAGGGGAAGGCTTCAGAGCAGCATGTGCAGCCGATGAGACGCACGGCTCCCAACACACACACACGCTGAACCGCCACACATACTCTGCAAAAGCACCCTGGTGCGTACTCCTCCCGTAACGTGCCTCTGAGCTCCACTGGTATAAAAATAATAGCTGTGTCAGGGAAACTGCAGTCCACGGGCAGTGACCGCAATACTCCCTAAACTCCCTCTGAAGTGAAGTGGTCCGAAAGAAATCTTAAAAGCCAAGTGAAGGATGTGGTAAAACTCCTATTAAAAAAAAAATAGTAAGGGCAGTGTCTCTTTGAAAAAAAGGGACAATTTGGCATTTGTAGTGTGTACAAGATGTCTTCATACACTTCCCTGATTCCTTGCCAGTAACTATTCAAAAAAGACCACTTAACAAGCAAACAGGTCTTCAGCACATAACAAAATAACATAATAACAAAAAAGAGAGCAAAGCTTGTGCTATTTAAATACCATGAAACATTCTGCTAATCATGCACAGATGGAAGTACAGACGCTCCTGCCAGACGCCTTGTTCAGAAACTTTGCTCTATTTTTAATTATTTGATGCACAGAGGACCTGTTTGCTGATTAAAAGGGCACTGCCTTTAAAAGGACTTCATCAATATGGAGTCTAGCCTTGTTTTTAATGGAGGATTTTAAAAGTAGTAACTCATACCTCTGAGCATACTGCACCAATTTTCATAATCTCATGAACATGCAGCTGTTTTTTTTTTCAGATGCTTCTCTCACCTCGGGAAACTGTCTACGTACAGAAAAGTGAAACTAACTATACTCAAGCTAATGTTAAATACAAGTAAATCCATTTGCAAAATATGTATTTTCCCCTAATATCCTTTAGTTTGTATCTTTTTTAATGTATAACAAGAAGGGGTATCTACTTTCAGATAAAAGCATTATTTTTGACAGTTTTCCATTCAGTCAAAGGACCGATTTTTTGAGAAAACTCACCTCCAAAATTATCAACCAAAATACCTATTGGTTTTTTTTAAATCTACTATAACTACATTATCATTGCAATAGTCAGTTCTTGGCAAAAACACAGTGATATAAAAAAAAAAACCACCCTCACATTTTTTCACTTCATACCTTCCATGAACTTCACTCATTCCACAGGTACTTCATTCCTGTACTTCTCCACAGCAGTCCAGGAATTTTTCCCTCACTGAAGAGCCTCGCTCAAAATGCATACCATGTTCAATTTCTTTTCTTTTTCTGAATGAAGTGTTCTTCAAACATTCTTTTTTGCTTTAGCTTACATTTTATCTCAAAAGTTTTGCAACCTGTTACTACAGAACTTCGCCACTGGAGCAGAGTCACGACATGAGGACAACTGGAAGCCCAAGGAAAACTGCCCAAGCTGTTACTTTTGTCCTACCAGCATGACACATTAAAATTTTATTATATTTTTAAACCTTACTAACATTAACGATTTGAAGTGCTGCTATTAACACAGTAAAAGAATTCTTTGATTAGCACACCATGATACGATAATAAAGTAACAGCGACTCCATTATCTTATGAACAAATGACCCAAACGGGGTGGCTCCTGGCTTATGCTGAGGTACAGGGAAAACAACTGAATTTTTTTTCTTTTTTTTTCTTTTTTTTTTTTAACAATGTCAGCATGTAATACTATAGAAACACAAATACATGCAACTAATTTGTTAGAGACCAGATAATAAGCCTGAAAAGCAAGAAGCCTGCTAAAGAGACACTGCAGCTAGAAGCCAGGGAAGACTGGCGGGGCACATGGGACTGAAAATCCAACGTTTGGCCAGGGAAGCGGGCACCCACAGTGAACCTTCAGAG
Source organism: Pterocles orientalis (assembly GCA_011057875.1). Classification (NCBI taxonomy): domain Eukaryota; kingdom Metazoa; phylum Chordata; class Aves; order Pterocliformes; family Pteroclidae; genus Pterocles; species Pterocles orientalis. The sequence goes on along the minus strand of WKFP01014223.1, from coordinate 784,363 downwards.
GAGAAATAAACGGGTTTTTCCCATGAGAAGAAGGGAAGGCTGTATGGAGCAAAAGGCTTGTCCAGGCAGATCATCAGGGTTGCAAAGCTCTGAATTCAGCTATGACTAACAAGGAAGGAAGAGAGGTCAATGAAACAACATTCAGATTTGCAGTTCTGCATAAAGTTACTGAGGTATTGAAACCCGCTGAGCAGAAATGGATATTAGACACATAGAATCAC
>WKFP01014223.1:767874-784122 GCA_011057875.1 Pterocles orientalis | reverse complement strand
AGCAGGGTTGTTAAAGGTTCCATCTGACCTTGAAGGAGCTGCTTTCACCTTGCTGGGCGTTGATCGGAGCTGCTGGTGGCTGTGCCGGTGCTCAGCTCCCTCCCGTTAGGGGGGATGTGACCCCCTCGCTGCAGGGGACCCTTCCCCTGCTCGGTGCCGGGGGGATTTCTGAGCATTGCCCAGCTCCGGTGCTGCTCTCCTGGCTTCTCGCTCTCTCGGCAGTGGTGTGGGGGGGTGAGGTTGCTGGTTTTACAGCTCCTTCCCTTTTTTTTTTTTTAATTTTCTACATTGGTAAAAATAATTTCTTTTTAAATTCAGGATCTGAAGCGTATGATACAGATTCAAAAAGTCTAAGGCAAATGAATGCACCATGTGGGGCTGTTTATCTCCCAGGGCAGAGGCAGTGTGCGGGAGCGCAGGGAAATCGCAGCCGGAACCCCCGGCTTCAGCTCACCCCGGCTGCGGGGACTGGAGCCGGCGATTTCCCTGGCAGGAGGCTCCTGCCTTCCTCCCGCCGTACCGAGGGCAGGTGGAGGGGCTGAGGATGTTCCCACCTGATGTAGAAGTGGCAAAAATGTTTTAGGACTCCTGGGAGTAGCGGTTTGGGCGTCTCTCCTGCATTAAATCCCAGGTTTTTTCAGGCTTTGCAGAAATTCAGCAAATTTACCTCTTTTTCCTGGGCGATCTGGGTTCTCGCATCCAGCCCCTGCATTTTCTGCGGTTTCCTCCAAACGGGCAGAATTTGTCTTTGCAGTGGGATTTAAGCAGCTTGAGTATTTTTAAGCGTGCTGGCATAACCGGGATACACGCTGGTGCGGCTCTTGTGGGCAGTCTGGCAGAGCCAGAGCGGGTCAAGAAAGAAAAATCCTGATTTTTTTTTTTTTTTTTTTTTTTTTTTTTTTTTTTTAACAATGTCAGCATGTAATACTATAGAAACACAAATACATGCAACTAATTTGTTAGAGACCAGATAATAAGCCTGAAAAGCAAGAAGCCTGCTAAAGAGACACTGCAGCTAGAAGCCAGGGAAGACTGGCAGGGCACATGGGACTGAAAATCCAACGTTTGGCCAGGGAAGCGGGCACCCACAGTGAACCTTCAGAGGAGAAATAAACGGGTTTTTCCCATGAGAAGAAGGGAAGGCTGTATGGAGCAAAAGGCTTGTCCAGGCAGATCACCAGGGTTGCAAAGCTCTGAATTCAGCTATGACTAACGAGGAAGGAAGAGAGGTCAATGAAACAACATTCAGATTTGCAGTTCTGCATAAAGTTACTGAGGTATTGAAACCCGCTGAGCAGAAATGGATATTAGACACATAGAATCACGCACAAAAAAAAAAAAAATCAAGCTGAAGAAAGGGCCAACTCACAAAGTACCATGCAGGTAATAAAGCCAGCAAGGGAGCCGTGCAAGTAGGTGAGATACATACCAGCGAGAACTGCTGAGCATGGGAGAATCTTGGTAGAGAAGGGGGTGAGGAGAAAAACTAATCGGCCAGCTATAAAAGAATGAAGTCTAGAAAAGGTTAAAACAGGACCGAAGGATGAAAGGGCAAAACAATGCTTGGGCTATATAAAGAACGATTGGTCTAATTCACCAACACATCCATCTGAAGCATGGGAAGAAGACCGATGACACTTGACCAAGGAACAGTTTTCATTCCCTCTGCACTTGGAGGAAAAGCCAAGAGAATGCTCAACTGCCATATCTGCCAAACTCCACTACCAAACAAGCAGTGTCTGATCAGCAACGCTGACCTGCCGGCAACAGCTCCCAGTCCAGAGAACCCCAACACCCCCCAGAGACCCCGGGCCAGAACCCATGCTCTTTCACACCATATTTACCCCGATGAGTAAGTAACGGAGGTGGGAAACCAACCCCTTATTCCACTGCAGCCTTTGGCTGAGTGCCTTGGTGCAACACAGAATGCACACAGCTGACGTTAAACGAGATAAGGAGCAAAAAAAACCTGGCTGCTGCAGCACAGGCTGCACAGCATTACTGCCTTCACAGAGACACTCTGTCTGAGCTGTACAAACAGCACCAAACACTGCAGCCAGCCAGATGACAGCTCAGATGAACGCGCTTCATAGCAGAGCTGCACACGTAGCAGAAGTGTGTCTTGGTTTGCATTTCTTCCATTCCATCCAGCCAACGTGACATTCAACAAGTTCAACTCCTTAGGTAACATGGGCGTACTTGACTGCTGCTGTTTAATGTAATTCAGATGCTTACTACAGACCTTCTACCCACCTCAATTTTCCTTGGGGCCCTTTCTGGCTGTGCTCTTAACAGATAACAACAACAACACTACATGTCACGTAACAAATGTCATAGTTCCGCTTAGGAATTACTTTAGTTCACTCGGTTACTACACAGTGTATTCCCCCTGAATCTGCTGCTGAGCTGCAATCAAAACAAACTGGCAGCGGCCAGCAAACGGTAGGACGTAGCCATGCCAGTTTGTATCATTCTCACAGCTGAAGACAAGGCACCAGGACTGAGTTATTCTGTCAGCTTGTGCAAATATGGAACAAAATACAGACTTTTACTCCTTCTTCAGGCCTTTGGGTATTGCAGTCACATATATTTTAAGACACTACATAACATACTTGTGCGCTAGCCAAACAAACACACAGTGCAATTTTAAACTACAGATTATCAGTCCACAAAACCCACCATCATTCTCTTTCCCTGTAAAATTCAACACAGACATGTTACACAGACAGCACTGTCGCATCACTTATCTCCCCACAATTTAATTAATCAGCTGTCAACTTAACAAAGGAAATCACAAGTGATTTCCAAGACTGTGTCATTAACAACAAAAATATCAGGCCAGATCACAGCAGAGATCCAAGAAAATTGAGCAAGATTGATAAGTGGGAAACCTGAAACTCATCCCTGATTCAATAAGGAGACAGACAAGACTTAATCAAAGAGAAGTAGCTTCCAGGTTCTGCGAACTACGAGAGGCAAAGGCGAAGCGTTCACCCAGATCCACCAGTTCATCTTTGGCCATTCCGTCAGCAAGTGTTGCTCATAGAGGAGTCATGCTAACATGACAGGGTAGCGGGTGGGGAAAAAGGGAAAGAGAGTTCAGAGGAAGGAAACACAAAATCCAGGATGTATTAGTTCTCTCATTTGTAATAAAGTAGGGAGAAAGGTACCATTTCATTTGGGTGCCAGGGAGACAACAGCAGCTGTCAACAGAGAAACCTCTACTGTATGTTAATGAGTTGGGTTTTGTTTGTTTTAAACCAGATGCTCAAATCTTAAGACATTAGTATGCAATTAAAATATTCAGTTAAATAAAAGATCATGTTCACGATATTCATATGGTAGCACAAATATTGATAGAAATACCAGTATCAGTGTGTCTGGGGCCCAACATTTTACTCCGAAGTTCAATCTTAATGACAAGGAACATTGCCCCCCCCCCCTTGCTAAGGGAACAAAATACCCTGGGCCAAATCTGCAGTGCTTAGGCACAACCTCTTCTGAAATCACAGGCAACGCTGCCTGAGTCGAGTCTGAGTCTTTGGGGAAATGCTGCTGAGCCCAAAGAGGAAGGTGAACAGAGGATGGTTTGGACAATTCACAGGACAATTCACTTCTGAGCATGCGGTTGAAGATCAGCCAAGATCACGACATCTTATAACTCTTTGGTTGCTTCTGTAAAATGAATGTGACACTGCAGCTCAGGATGCAGGACCCTCCACAACAGCAATAATGGTTTGTAGAAGGGACAACTCCTGGGTGTGTAAGTGAACCTTTCTGAACACAGGTGGGGCATTCTGCTCAGGGTCATATTTCTTTTCTGATTCTTATGGAGGATTTCTGTTTCCAGCAATGCCTATGCACCACTACCTGAGATAACTTGAGTCATTAAAAAAAATTAAACAGGATAAAAAAATAATTTTTAAACAAAAAATGGTTCAATGACCTTCTGTTGTGTTTTAATTGCTTATTTTATTATGCTCCTTACTGCATTTTATAAAATGTAAAATTTTAGCTGTTTTACTGTTTTGTATCTTTGCTTTTAAAGCGTGACATATTCTCTGGGGAGAAAAAAAAGCAAAATTGAACTTATTTTTGTATTTAAAAAATTTAAAAAATAATCACCCAAACTACAGAAAACATGCAGACATATAGAAAGTAATTGTATTCATATTTGAATTCTGTACTTCAAGCCATCTTTGATCAACTTGATTAATATTCCTCTCAAAAGATTTTATAGCTAGTGTACTTCATGAACACAATTACGGTAGATTAATCTGTTCTGAATTCTGTGTTTCGTAAGATCACTGTTGCTCTGATTAATTTTACAAAAAACACATGTAACTATGTACAAATGCATTTTTCTCATTGATAAAACAAGCCTGTGACACAGCTTCCAGTACTGGCCAAAAGATACCACTGTGAATACCTAATAAATCAGCAAGCCTGATGATGCAATGTCATATGAGCTACTACACGTCTTACTCAACTAAGAGAAAAAATAGCCCAATCCTCAGCTTATAGTGCCAGAACAGCTAAAATGCAATTCTTCAGGTATCAGTGTCTGTGGGATAATGTCACCAACTAGTCAAAGTGACGGTAGCTGATCCATAAACCTTCCTGTACTGAAGTCAGTAGTAAAATTTTAATCAGATTCAACAGCATGGTTTCACATGGTTGAATTTCAGAGCCATGGGGTCTGAACAGGACCCATCTGACTCCTGATCTGAGAGAGACTCACTTTGACCTTACCAGAACTGCCACGAGCAGGCTGGTGTCACTTCACCCCATAAATCCCCTCACCGGGGGCTGCAGCTAAGCACCGCTGAACTCGGGTACCCTCTAGGAACACTGTGATGTTGCAATGAGCAGTGAGACTTGTAATGCATTCCCTGGACAGAAACAAGGGTTGCTGTGGTCACTGTGGTCACTAGAGCAAAAGAATGTGAAAAGGGATTGGGGAAGAATAAAAAGACAGGTAACAGTAGAAAAAACACTGATAATTTATTTAAGTGTCATGTATTAAAACAACACAACAATCACCAGTATCAGCTGAACTGTCAAGTAGGTATGACAAGAAACAGTGGGGTTTTTAAAAGAATAAAATTTCCTTTAAATTGATCATTTCAGTGGAGAGAAGAAATGATACACAGACAATATCTAAGACACAAGCTTCTGCTTCTTAATCTCTAATTCACGTTAGGTTTTGGTTTGGTTTTTTGGAGGAATGATGTATTTAACATCCTGTTTGCAGTGCAAGAGTAATCTAAACCCCTCTTATTTTTTGGCAAATGCTGTGCATCACTCACATTAAGCTTACCGTTAACTGTGAACTATTAACTGTGAACTGTTAACATGTCTTAGTGCAGTTTCAATGTTCCTATGGCAAGGCTAAACAGCATTTAGAAAACAATGATATCCCCAGGCCTGTAGCACAGATTAAGCACAGTATTCTGCTCAACAAGCTCATCACTGTTAAGTAACTCATCAGAAAATAAAGAGGGAATTATCAAATGGGAATTGCCAAGTAACTAGTTCTCTGAAGCAGATGACATACAACTGTTAAAGGGAGGGGCTTCCCTGTTAGTCATATGTCAGAGTAGAGCCTACTAATCTGTAAATAAAAATGCATATGATTAGTGCTATGGGTTTCTAACCGGTAGAGGTACATGGAGAATAAACTTATCTAGTGCAATAATCCACTAGGATTTCTTTTTTCTCTTACATACAGTGAATTTCCAAACCATTTTGAATCTACTTGCTGTCAAACTATGTGGGGAAAGCTGTGTACACTACAGAGTACCTAGGAGGGGATGTACTCAGGGGCTAAGGAAGAGGAGAAATGTTTTTACTATCACAGTAATTTGAAAAATCACTCTCTACTCAGCTACTACACATGGTACTGAAGTGGAATGACACCGATGAGAAAACATTCATTAGCACAAAAATTCCAAGCACAGTAAAGGAGGATTAAGCCTGCCTTTTGTAATTAGCCTTCTCCATTAAAGCCTAACTTTATTTTAAGTAGCTGGCCTCACAGAAATGTTGAATTTACAAAATTGCAAGAGCCTTCATACCTGGGTACCTGAGAAACAAAAATGTGGTAACAGTCACAACCATACTCCAATACGAGTGAAGAACACCTCAACATTTGTGCCTTTTATACAGCGAAGAGCAACTCAATAAATCCTTAAGCCAGGTTTTCAGCTAGTCACAAAATAAATTGATCACTGCTCAGTAACTGATCAGAAAATAAAGAAGGAACTGGATGGATGGTTACAATGAAAACAGTTGCAGTCAACGGCTCAACATCCAATCAGAGACCAGTGATGAGTGGAGTTCTGCAGGGATCAGTACTGGGACCAGTGTTGTTTAGCATCTTTGTTGGAGACATGGACAGTGGGATGGAGTGCACCCTCAGCAAGTTTGCCGATGACACCAAGCTGTGTGGTGTGGTGGACACGCTGGAGGGAATAGATGCCATCCAGAGGGACCTGGACAGGCTGGAGAGGTGGGGCCATGCCACCCTCGTGAAGTTCTACAAGGCCAAGTGCAAGGTCCTGCACGTGGGTCGAGGCAATCCCAAGCACAAATACAGGCTGGGCAGAGAATGGATAGAGAGCAGCTCTGAGGGGAAGGACTTGGGGGTATTGGTGGATGAGAAGCTCAACATGAGTCGGCAGTGTGCACTTGCAGCCCAGAAACCAACCGTGTCCTGGGCTGCATCAAGAGAAGCATTAGCAGCAGGTCAAGGGAGGTGATTCTCCCCCTCTACTGTGCTCTCGTGAGACCCCACCTGGAGTACTGTGTTCAGCTCTAGAGTCCTCAACACAGAAGGACGTGGACCTGTTGGAGTGGGGCCAGAGGAGGCCACAAAGATGGTCAGAGGGCTGGAGCACCTCCCGTACGAGGACAGGCTGAGAGAGTTGGGGTTACTCAGCCTGGAGAAAATAAGGTTCCAGGGAGACCTTACAGCAGCCTTCTGGTACTTAAAGGGGGCTACAGGAGAAATGAGGAGGGACTCTTGATCAGGGAGTGCAGTGACAGGATGAGTGGTAACGGTTTTAAGGTGAAAGAGGGCAGATTTAGACTAAATATTAGGAAGAAATTTTTCACTGTGAGGGTGGTGAGGCAGTGTCCCAGGTTGCCCAGAGAAGTTGTGGATGCCCCATCCCTGGAGGTGTTCAAGGCCAGGCTGGATGAGGCTTTGAGCAACCTGGGCGAGTGGGAGGTGTCCCTGCCCATGGCAGGGGGGTTGGAACTAGATGATCTCTAAGGTCCTTTCCAACCCAAACCATTCTATGAATCTGTGATTATCAAACTTGAGAGTTACATCCATCACAGTATCTCACCACAAGAAACCCTCCAGCTAACACACTCAAATCCAGATGCTGCCACTTGGCCTAACTTTTAATAAAAAGCATACGCCTGGTATCAAGGACTAACCAAGAGCATATACCTAGTATCAAGGCACAGCAAAAGGCACCGGCATGACCCTCCCGTACACACACAGCTGAGGAAAAGGGTAGGAGGAGGGCACGTGCAGATGCCGAGGCTTATACACAGTTGCACATCACATCTAGTCATCTCACCACTCTCAGCTCTCAGCACATAGACATTCTCCATCTCTCTAATACTCTAAAATCTCAAAGTCCACACTTTAAAGTAATGCTAAGAACTTACAGTGCATGGAACAGCAAGTCTGCTATTCCATTTTAAAACAGAAGCTGGAAAGTGAATCAAACCTCAGGTCTTGGCTTATATTGCATTACAAACATGAGCCTCGTATTTTCACACAGACAGATCACTGCACCCAACTCCATTTACACTTCAGACTGTATTACCAAACTTTCAATCAAGTCAGACACCAGACCTTCAGTATACACTGAAGGAACCACACAGCAAAAACTTGACAGGTCAGGGCTGAAGTGAGGGAGCAGGGCTGAGGGGACAGCAAAGCCTCATTTCTAAGATGTCAGTCTGCACTCACATCACTTCATTCAATTGACCTTACAGTTACTAACAACAAAACAACTTAAAATTATTTCTAATTACTATCCAATTACACCTAGTTCACATCTCCGTTTCACTTGTGTTTTTAATACATTCAAAATCTCCATCACGTACCTTTCTCTTAGCCCTACAGCTACTGTGGAGTATGAGAAGGAAGAAAGAAAACCAGCTAGGATAAAAGGACACCAATATGGCAATCAAAAAGCCACCATTGGACACACTAATACAGAGACGGATTAGCTCTTTTTAGGTTCACTACAAAGTATTTTAAAAGGACAGACTGTTGTCTGTCTACAGAGAGCAGTAGCCAGAAGTTTCCATAAAACAAAAATCATGTCTTACATAAAAAATAAGACATATTCGGTAGTGTACAGACATACTTACGGAAAATTAATAAAAAAAAATTCTTACAAATGGACTGTGGCTGTAAATTCAACCCAATATTATATTATGATTAATAGATATCAAGTGACTCAACAGTGGAAGAGATTAAAAATAATTCTTTAGTTGTTAAGATGTCCAGTATCTTATGCAAAATCCTCTCAATACAACTGTTTAATAGAAAACATTGAGTCATTTGCCTACGTGGAGGGAGGCAGTGCACACTCTGAACAAGGGGTTCTATACAATAACTCGAGGTTTTTCAAAGCCAGCTAAAATTAACTAAAGTCATTACTTTTTGGGAAAAAAAAAAAAAGCTGTATCTCCATTTATTTATTTTTATTTTATTTTTACCAATCCCCATGTCCTTATTCAGGCAAGATGCTCAGCAGGCTCTGCAAGAATGCTGCCTGAATCAGAAGGGCAAGCATGCCGGGAGCTCGCACACAACAGCAATGTTACTCCCTGAAGCCATGTGGTTCCTCATGCACGTAAAGCCACAAACGTATACGTAAGGCCATCAGGCCCTATGTGTAACATTTCTGAGATCTAACTGTGGATGCATTCAGTCAAACGCACCTGATTTCGGTCCATCTGACAAACTCTGCAGTAAAAACTCAGCTCTGCCTAAAACAGAGTGGGGCTGTCACCACCTTTACCCCAAAAGAAATGTGAAAGCCAGAAAGATGATAGGTCTTAGCATGCGATGCTCTGTGTCAAGCTGTGAAACCTCCCTGTGGTTGCTCGCTGCATTGTCCCGGGTCACGTTCCTTTCACGTGTTACTACTGTGAGCTCCTGCCTGTTACATCCAGTGACAGAGAGAGCATCTGTAAGCAGGCAGTCTCTTACCTCAGTAACTTTTATTTCACTTATTTAGTTATGCAGTGGACCTGACTGTGATCGTTCCCTAGAGAAAAGGAGAACTGACTGAAGAGGGCACAGAGGTACCCCAAACTCAGTGACTATAATGTCCAACAACAAAACAAACCCCATCTCAGGTCACAAAAACACTGCACTTCAAGCTGAGCTGGTACAGAAAAAAGCAGCATAGTACTATATTCCTGTCGTGCCTCTGCACCAGATTTAACTAGGTTACTTTTTTTATCCAAAATGTTTGCTCAGCAACTCATATATTCTTTCTCCTGTAATCATAGGCAACACCAGATGCTAAAATATTCAAGATGACTTAGCAATACACTGTGGATAACAGGATCTGATTATTCATAGGATTTGACCAATACACCATAAACAATTACTGCTTCTAAGAGAGAGAAACCTTTCCCATAGTAATAATTTCTGCAACTAAATACAATTTCATATAACCTAAGTCTGAAAAAAATTAAATGCTTTATGGAAATGTTAATGTCATAACAGAAAGGTTCCTTCTATTCAATCTCCCAAGTCAATAGCTGCTACTAAGTCAGTTTTTTTCCAAAACTGAAAGACTAGATGTGTCAGCACACGGTCACTTTGTCTGGTTTCTCCCTCTCAAGAAATTCTTATTGCTCCAAAGAGGTATAGTGGGTACAATCCACCCCCACCATTCAAGCTCCTTTGAAAACTGTAAGAGGCACGTCTTTGCATGTAACTACTTGCTTAGACAAGTTCCCTTTAAAGCACAGCACCCTTCCCCGCAGCCACAATAAAATGTAAATTAGGTGCTGTGCACCTCTTTATGACATGCTGTATACAGTAGAAAGTTATTCTGCAATGGAGACTTTCTGATCAGCCCCTCACAAATAGAATGCTATGGTAATTAAGTTTTCTGGCTGTAAATAGAAAAAAAAAATTCCTTTGATCCTTGCTTTTCTGCAAGTACCTGCTACATTTAATTTTATTTTATTTAAAGACACAAGACAATTTTCTTATGACCCTTTATATTTTTTTTAAGCACAGCAGTATCGCCAATCCCAAGCTCTCAAAAATCATCTAACTGATCCAAAAAACCAGCCTGGCTTAATGACAATCAGGTTAAAGAAATAAAATTTACATTTATGTTCTTTTTATTGGCAGTATGATCGTTGAGCCTTGAAACTTATTTTTTTCAGGGTATTCTCCACAACCATATGGGAAGAAAAGAGAGAGAGAGGAGGGAGAGCAAAGTGATACATGTGCACTATTACATCCTGTCTGGCTACAGCACTTAATGGAAAAAAAAAATCAGAAGAACTGAAAACATTCCTCAAAGCAGAGTAAAAGAGACCCAGGCACATCAGTAATGCTGGGAAATATCCTTATGCCAAACAAAGTTTAGTGCACAGGAGGAACTCAGGACACTGGAAAAGTCAAGCAGGCTGCAAGCAACAAGAACCACTGAAAATGTTCATAAAAGTGCAGGAAGGATTTATACGATTTTAGATGTGGCATTTTACAACAAAAATCAAAGCCTGTAAACTTTTCCATTCATACTATCATCTTTTAGTAACTGAATATGCTCTGACCTGAGGTGAGCATAAAACCACTCATCTGGAACCCACTGTCCCGTAAGTCACCAAACCGAGTCACCAGAGTTAATGGAATTTTTCCGACGAGAGTTTCTCAAGGACCTCTACTGCCAGACAAGGGAAGTACAAACGTATCGTCACAGGTAAGTAATCGTACAGACACCAGCAAGGTGTCCACGCTGCTGACAGCCCAGAGCAGACAGTGTACACTTGTTAGAGGAAATAAAAGGCATTACGTTTCTCACCTTATTGGCAGCGCATATCTGTACGGTGAAGACAAAAATGAAGGGGGTCACTGTCCTACAGGAGTGAAGAATAAATTCACAGCTTGTATTGCTTGCCCATCTGGCTTGGCCTGCGATGTGACTGCTGATCCAGGAATTGAGATCGAAACCAAAATAAAAAGACACAAAAACACAGTTAAGAGTCAAACCATTGACAACATGCTAAGACATCCTAATGAAGACTGAGACAGACTGCTTTTACTATTACTTAAGCACAAATAAACCATAGATTTAATTCTGTGGTGAGAGTACATACAGTAGAGAGCAAAGCCCATTTATTCAAACAGAGTGCTCTTTTCCTAAATGTGATCTTAATGAGGCAAAGAATCATAAGCGAGTTGAGATGACTGGCTTCACTGCCAACAGAACATATTTTATTTGCAGAGGGGCATCATCCAGAAAACATACTGCTGCAACTACTACTACCAGGTGAAAAAAATAATCAGCTTTGGGAATGTGACATTACCTCATGCACTATTTTGTCATTAATGGTGCCATGCTGGAGTCAACACATATTACCACAAATTCCCAAATAACACAAGCAAAGGAAAACTCTACCAATGTGATTTTTTCTTCTGTTTCTGTATTTTTGTGCAGTAAAATTACAAAGAGCAAGCACTGAAATTCTGCTGACATCACATATTAAACACAAATATGTTTTTTTTTCATGTGGAATCTCACCAAATATTTTTATCACTCTTGGGACAATAAAAGGATTTCGTGGGACCATTTCTCCCTCACTGAGAAACATTTTTGTTGTTTCAGTTTATGAGCGTACTTACTCGTTCCTATTTATGGAAGGATTTACACACATACTTAACTCTAGATAGCTTTTTCAATCAATCCTTATTCAGCAAAACCCTTGCTAGGACATGTCCCAAAGTAACTTCACAGACTGGGACCATGCACACACACACAGATTTGCATGTGTTGTACAACCACCTCAGACTACAGCTTTGAGGAAAAAAAAAAAAATGAAGCATTACATGCTCACCACATACACTGAGATCAAAAAGGAATTATGGTCATCAAACAATTTTTTGTCTTTTTGCAGAAGTTAGGAGTCTGCAAAGTTTCTCACATTTTAAAATATCAGCCATGTATCAGCTCAGCCAAGCTCAACTAAAAATCTTTTTTATATAAAGAATGTGAACCACTGAACAAGACTCCAAAATACAGTGCCTTTGTCCAAATACCTATTTATTTATGCATCACGCTTAGAGTTTTGCACAAAAGTAGAATGCAAGGATGAGGTTAGGATTTTCAGTTTGCAAAGCTTAGGCTACTGAAATCCCTGGAATACAGCACATCATTTCTTTGCACTGCAATACGTACCTGTGCCAAGCCTGTCGTACTTCTGTTTCTCACGCTAATTATATTTGTTAAAGCAGATCTGGTTACAGCAGTCTCAAAAGAGAACTACAACCAGATCTGTTACCTGCCCTGCATGAATTGCACACGCCGCACCTCTAGGGTCCTCCAGAGCAGCCACATCATTCACAACCTGCGTGCTCAGCTACGGCTGTCATACAGCCCAGCTTCTCTCAACCGGCACCAGCGTGAGCTGCCTCACACGCTGGAGTAGGTTTGCAGCCAGCCGGTGCCTCAGACCATCTCTGCAATTCTGAGGAGGATTTCCTTTACAGCCTGCCATACTTCTTTATTGCATTTCCCCTTCAATTAGTGCTCCACAACAAACGCGGCACACTGTACCAACAATGACAACAACAATCCGGACTGCCATCTACTATGATGTGCTACTAAACTTCAGCAAGGGGAAAATTAGGCCTTATTTTGTTTTACTAGTCTTATCATTAAAACAATTATTTTAAAATACGTTTAAATCCTTAGTTGCTTTTCAAGTGACTGCGTTCAAGTGTCTATTTTCTTAATTAACAGGAAACTAGGCCACTGGATCTATTACATAAATATTTTTGTTAAGTGAAATTCCAGATCTCTTGTAAATGTCTTTTAAAACAAGACTAATTTTTTCAACCTTTCCAAATAAATTCAGCCAGGCCAGAAGGGCAAGGGAGAAAAGTTGCACTGTTTATTTTCAAAGTCTTCTAACTACATATATAAATATATATACACACACATATATGTACAGCCTTTTTGAAAATAATTACTTTCTAATGCTCTTAGTCACACAGGTAATTTGTCTTACAATAAAATATGTATAAGCAGCATGCGGCACACAAAGGCTCGCTCTACAGGAGTCGTCCTGCGTGCGATTATTCCACGTTCTCCAGCCCATCTTCCTAACAGGCTCCTCTATTTCAAGTCACCACCCTCTGCACAGAGGTGGTCATACCCATCTGAGGATACTCTCCTAACAAGAAGGGCGAGTTAGTCACAACACTGAAAAGCTGTGCTTTGAGTGTAAGAAACTGTCCACAAACTCCCTGCCCCCTGGCCCCTCTGAGGAGAAATGTCCCCTGCTCGGCAGGCAGGCTGAGACCTGCAAACTCATCACACCGAACCCCAGACCGCCAGCGGCCTGGCGCCGCAAGAGCTGTACCACCGACAGGCATTTCTCATTGTCTCCTCCAGCTTCACCATCAGAGCGATTAAAATATCTATTTTACTGAGATATTTCTGGATTGCATTACGTTCTATCCTGGTACTACAAATGCTTGGGAACTGTGGGTGCTGGTGATTTCTCATCGCTGAGACAGATACGAAATCCTCTGGGCCAAGTTCAATATTAGTATTAAGTGCACACAAGATTAGTGACTGGAATAGGGGTGTTAACCACTCCCACAGATGCTTACCACAGCTCCTTAATCAGGCAAAAAATCCTAATTAAGCCCACTGTGCTTTTTTGCCATAAAAAGATACAGAGAATATAATGGTGATGTGTAGCAGACCACTTTCTGAGCTCTGTTACTCTACTACACGCCTGGATTAAATCCAACAAATGGAGTTATTCTAGATATACACCCATGTAAGTGGCTCACAATCCCATCCCCTGGAGTCACTCCAGATTTATGACATTAGAACAGAGTGCCAAATTTGGCGCCTTTGAAAAATTATACCTACTTTTGTGAAAATGTGGCTCAAAAGAGTGGTGTCCAAACACTGGGTATGAGGACAAATACACTCCTTGGCCTAAGACATTTTTAAGAGCAGTATGCAGTTGAAAGCTAATCAGACTGCACAGTTTTTCAACGTATTCCTAACTTTGTGGCAGAAAGTCTGCTGCTCTATAGCTATAATACTATAATGAGTACAAATACAAAGAAAAAAAAGGAAAAATACCAATATCAGAAATTACTTACCTACTTATGAATAAATTGTTTTAACAGTATATACTAAGTGTTTTTATCAGGAGAAAATGAAGTCAGCTTTCACCTAAAACAGAAAAGGGCGTAGACCTTGCTATGAATTACAATGAGGCTTAACAAATCTAAGTGATGGTAGCGATATCAGGTATCACTGATTTTAATTTTACCGGCCAGAAGATGTAAAGTACAGTACGTGAGCGGAGAACAACAAAACTGTGGCCTAAAGTATGAATGCTGAAATGGGAACTGTTACAAACTCACAAACACCGTTACAGCCACCAAACAGTTAAACCAGCCAGCCAGCAAGAACAAAAGGAAAACTCTGAAGAAACTTTTATGCAAGCTCTTATAAGCCAAAAGCATTTTTACAAAGTACCACACCTTTGTCATTTTGCTAAAAGCAAACGCCAAGTGGAAGTGACAACTGAGCCAACCTGCCAAGCATGCCACGTACCATCCCATCTGCCCAGCACCACGGCAGGCAAAGAACACCCTTCCCAACAACTCCAGACACTAGGAAACCACCACTGGCATCCTCCAATTTTCAGCAAGCCCGTGGCGGTGGTGGCCACGCTGGTGCTGTACACCACTGACACAGCACACGCGGGGCTGGAGGGACCTGGTGGGTCACCCGCCAGCCGTACACACCTGACTGGACGGTGAACACCGTCTGTTACCATGGCAGCCTGATCTAATTACATGACTGATGGGGGCTGGAGTAAGCACTGCTGAAAGCCTACACCGCTGACATGTCGCTACATGACGAGAGAGACAGACAGACCAGCGAGTGTGGAGGAAAATCTATCGACCTCTGCCTTACATAAAAAGTGAGGCGATTACAGCCACCCTTTTTGAAAAAAAAAAAAAAAAACAAAACCAAACAACTGCTGCCCGTAAAATACCCGTCTGGTTTTACTAACAGATTAGGTGCAATAGCACGCAATTACTATTATCTTGCAGCATGGCAAAAATAACCACGGCGCAATATTTTCCCCAGTCATTCTCAATTTCCCTCTCCCTCATTTATAACCTATGCTCCATATGATAAAACTGAACTGTCTCCATCACTCAGACAGAAATAGATTAATGCAAAGCCAGGATTTTCCTTCAGGGGAAGGCTTCATTCGAAACTGAAATTAAAAGTCCTTGACTTCTGGGCGTGTAAGCAGAGTAACTCACTACGCCTGACCGCATCTGACATGTAAAGTAACTATTACTGCATAAAATACATAACCATGAGCGTTAAAAGGCTCTATAGAATATGAATTTCTTTACCATATGAAAGGGAAAAAGGTCTCCTGCAAAGGTCATCTACCTGCACCCTTGCCAATCCATACACAGAAAACATCAATAAGGAGGAAGGTTTTACAAACCCAATTTCTTCATCTGGGCACAACAGGAACACTCAAAATTTTTTCCCCCAATTCTATCTGGAGTTCGGGCTCACAGGGGAGAGATGCTGCTCGGAGGAGTCCCTATTACACAGCATACGGTAAACAAAATAAAAATAGCCTGTCGCTCTCGTTATCTACACAGTGCATTATATAACGGGCTTCCGACTTGTTTTCTTTTCTATTATTACTCTTCAGTAATTCCTCCTCTTCAATAACATGTAAATCGCTCCCAATTCTGTCATTTTATTATTATCGCTATTACTATTACAGTAGGAGCTAGCGTTTTCCAGCACGCTTTAATTTAGACTATAATATTCTCAGCGATTGCCCTGACGGATTCAGCACCCACACAACAAAACCAAGGGTCATTTATTTGCTTTCTGCAGGTAAATTACCCTGCCTTAGGGACAGAAAAAAAAAAAAAAACAACCAACAAAAAAACAG
>WKFP01014223.1:713482-767285 GCA_011057875.1 Pterocles orientalis | reverse complement strand
GGGGGGGGGGGTGAAGGGAGGAGGAGGAGGAGGCAAGGCAACACTCTGGCAGGCGGCCAAGAGAACCACACAGATTATTGCATACGCGCAGCACCGCCGGGCCAAGGAGGCCTTAACCCTTTGCAGGGCCACCGCACGCTGCCCAGGCGGGGAATGGGGCTTGGAGGGGGGTCTCGCCTCGGCACTTACCTCCTGCTTCCCCTTGTAACACTTCAAAGGTCAGGCTCTGTACGGCGGGATTAATCCCTGCGCAAAGCTGCTGTTCCACACAAGTCCCCGCTCCCTGTGGCAGCGTCGCGGGGATCTCAAAGCACTTTGCAGGCAGAGAGAAATGAGCTGGGGAGGGGAAAATATAAAAAACTCAAACCCAAACCTGTATGGTTTAAAGGGGAAGGAAGAGACAGCTAGTGAAGCGTGCTGTCCTTCAGAAATGGCAGGGAATGCTGGTTTAAAGGATGCATGGAAATCAGTTGCTCAGTCAAGGCTGGTCTGTCTCTCTAAGGGAGGAAATAAAACTGTGCTGGAAGCCAGGGAATGCTCTGAAGCAGCCTCTGCGAGAGTCAGAAGAGGGTGATTTTATTTAAGATGCCATATTGCATTTCGCGGTGGAGAACTGCGAAGTGATTTAGAGCAAGAGCCTGCATCCCACTCCCTTTTTCTCAATTAGTTGTATTTATCCAGATCCTTGGCATATGCTTGAGTTGCTTTGTAAAAAAAAGTACCTTCCACTTCATTCAGACCAAAGAGGCTCTGACTCATACCGTCACTGAACTACAAGACAGGCAGGGCTGAACCACGCATGTTTGGGTACTAACTCCCTCTGGATTCCTTTGCACACATTTCATCAAAGATCCCCTCACACCTCTCCCAGCTGTACACAGACCACTGTGAGCCTCTCCCAAACTGCCCCCCAACTAAGGCAACTTAAGACTTTCCCAGGAGCTCCAGCATCAGCTCATTACTCTCTTACTTCTCTCAACACAGGTCTCTGCAGTGCCATAAATCACAGTGATGGGCAAATAACAATCAGGGATGCAAAGCAGAGACAACAGAAACTATCCTCCTCCTGGACTGGCTCAGTCTGGTCTTCAAGTCGTAGAAGAAAAGACAAAACAACAAATTACCAAGCCAGGTACAACTGCGCGAAATAAAACAAATTACAGAAGCAATGAATGGCAGGAATACAGCCAAAGGACAGCAGGCTGCTATGCTTGCATGCAACCTGACAGTGGTACATAAGGAGCCAATTCACTCTCTGCTTTGGCATCAGGAAGGGAGCTACAGCACACAGAAAGCCTCTCCCCACCCCAAGGACATTGCAAAAAATGTTGCATAAATCCCAAAGCCCATTAGGTGCCAGCTGTATGGAGCTGGATGCTGCTGGGTCAGGGGCCTCAGGAAGGCCTCAGATGTACACTGGTGCACTCCCTGCAACATGGCCATCCAGATCAGGCTGTTTACTGCAGTTTGTACCAATTGCCACAGCAATAAGCTCCAAGGTACCAGGTTTCTAATGCTGGTATATCGTACTCCTATGTGTCCATTATATATTAGCATTAGATTTTAGCATTAAATCTAGCATTAGAGTCTAGATGCAAAGTACTCTAAGACTCAGGCTGTCGTTATGCAGATCAGCAAAGTAGTCCCTTCTATAAATGACTGTACTAGTTCACTGTAATTGCTAAAGAACATAATAATAACATTGCAAGCAGCAGTGCTCTTGATTTAGAGCTGATACTGTAATACAGACTAACTTTATGAAACATAAGGATCTTTTACGACAGCACCTTCTGCATCTTTAGTTCAGGTTCACTGTGAAATCCAACATAATTTTCCATTTTAGGAGTGGTCTGGGGACAGAAACAGCAACAGGCCAAGATGTCTGGACAAACGTGCCACTCAGCACTACAAGACTGAATCTACAGCAGCAAAGCAGACAGCAAGATTACCTTCACCCAGCTAATGCAAGGTGCATTGATTTAATAAAAGGAACCAAGGGAGAGAGGCAGGGACTGGAGGCTACTGAAAATCAAGCGAAAGCCTGGGAGAAGCTGCAACCCCATCATCAGGGTTCAATTCTGAGTACGCAGCATTCTCCTGTCTGCCACCTTTTTTATTCCAGTTGTACAGAATGTTACCTCAGGAGAAAGGAATCTTCCCTTCTCAACCCTTCACCTTGCCAAGAGGTGTGGCACACACGGAGAAAGAGAAGCCACATTCATGCTGAAGCAAGCTTTGGGCAACTTTCCCTTCTGCAGCGGGCTCATTTAAGAGACTTGTGTATTCCTTTCCTCTGTGGCTGTGGTGTTTGCCACAGGACCCACAATTTTTGCCACACTCCAGGCTTTTACAACTTTGTCTATATTTCTGCTTCAGAGCTGAAATGAGACTCCTAAAATGCAAGCCCACTGTAAGTCAAAGCAACATTGTTTTCTTGGGCCAGCAGGCAGCCTTAACCCATGGCTTTGGGAAGTGCCACAACTGCCGCCACGCACCTCAGGTTCGTAAGCCATTTCCCACCAATCTTTTGACTTGATTTATGTTGGTTGCATTAACGGATGAGAGACAAGGGGACTGTGCCTTCATGGACACTGCCTGTGGCTACCCCAAATACCTGCAATGCACCCTCACAGCAGCTCAGAGCCACCCTAAGCCCCATGCCATTGCCTTCTGTGCGGAGGGCGTACAGGGATGCGTACACAGAAGTAACTAAACTTCCAAAGCAAAACTCTTCCATTGCAGACCTTCCTTCCCTTGGGGAGAGAAAGAGAGCAGAGATACGTGACAGATGCTAGTCAAGCAGCTGAGTGCAGTCCAACACCACGGTGGAGAGTGGGACAGAAGAACCCACATCAACTCGAGCATTTTTATTTACTGCTGGTGATGTGTTGAAACTGATATGACTCCCAGCTGAATACAGTCTTGACCAAAAGATACTAATCAATTTGACATGCAAGATGCATGCTGTCTAGAAAAGACTGTTTTTCAATCCAGGAGTTGTACTCTGTCATCTACACTGCATGTTTTATACAATTAATGTATCTATGAGAAATGGGAAAATAAGAGGCATAAGAAGTTGGATTTTTTTTTTTTTAAGCATTCACATTCAGGAAAATCTGGTGATTGATGATGTATTGAGTGTGAAAAGTAATTTCACAATTATTGATCATTACAGTCTAAGTCTTCAATTTGTCATAAAATGACATTGTTGGTCTCATTACAGCCTCTAGTGGACAGTAGTAATCCACTTCAGACCTGTCATACAATTTGCTTAAGTGACAAGCATGATCAAGGTGGAGGTTACTCCAAGAGAGCAGGAACATACAGTCCTTCTTAACCCCTGGCAAAAAGGATTTTTGAATACAGTCAAAGGTTTGTTGCCATTACTTGTCAGGTGCTTTGCTTTACGCTTCAGGTATTAACACAGACTTGTAAATAAACAGAGAACTTCTGCTATTCATTTCAGACAGCTTTCATAAAACCTAAATTCATCTCAAATGTTTTTATAACAGAAAATATTGGTTGCCATGTTTTTGGCTTAAGTAAGATGTTTATATTCCAACTCAGAATCTGACGACTGTCCAATCCACCTCCTATCTATTTATAGCCCTCTCGCATTCAAATAATTTTTGCTAAAGCAGTTATTTTCATTATTACTTCAGACATATGCAGCTGATTTAAGGTTATTTTAACAGCTTTAACAAATGAGAAACTATAATTTGGATTACAGCTGGCTAATTAAGGTACGCTTTCCTCAGGGAAGTTAAAAATGTATACGGTCTGAACAATAATGGATTTGGAATGTATTCTTTAAGTGCCACTTGTGTGAACATAATAAAATATGACTAACATCTCTATTTTTTGCGTGTTTATTCACTTAAAAATGAGTGTATCTCCTGTCAGAACAGGGATATTGATGATGATCTCCAGAACTCTGTGATTCTTTTCAGATGGAAGGAAATTAGATTGGTAGACACAGAGAGCCAATGCTGTCTCTTTAAAGCCACAAGTATCACATGCAAATTAACATTTAGTGAAATGAGAGCAAAGCATTCATGAAGACTAAGCAAGTATGTAGTACTACGCTATGACTCAAAGAGAAAAATCTTTTGGTCTAAAATGCTGAGGTCCTTTGCAAGTGAATTCAAAAGAAAGGTTGCTGTTTATTTATTTTACCACATTGTCGCTGAAAAATCATTATTTGTCATGCCTTATTGTATAGGTAATGGGATATTTAGGTAAAAAAATGTTTACCTTATCATTGTCTTGATTTTTAAAAAGAAACAGTCAAGTTCCTCTTTAAATAACAATAGCTTCAGTAGTTTTAAAATAACAATAGGTCCTTAGAAAGATGCAGATCTGCAATAAGATGCTTTTGTTGTTGCTGCTGTTATTAAACAGGGAAAGCAATTCATCAAGGGATTAAGAAAACTGATGAATATTCTGAAGTCTTAAAATCAAGACTGGTTTAGTTTTTGAATAAGTTGTCAGTCAGTTACAGGTCGTTGATCTCCAAGGAAGACCAGCTAACCTACCAGTGACCACACCGGGATGGACCACAGCCACAGCTAGCCCCATAAGCTCTCCATCCACGTCCTGGTCTCCACATATCTCCTCTGACACTGCACTACTCCTATGGCTGGTGTGAGCAGAAAGGCCAAGCACAAATGGAAATTAAACTGTCATCTTGTTCCTAGAAGTGACAGCTTCATATTGGAGTCAAAGTACGTCATCAGGGCACAGAGGGGAAAGCTTGGTGGAAAACGCTTAGTTTCCAGGGATGTCACAGCAGTACTGTTAACAAGGATTAACATTCAGCTGAAATGACAGCACAGACCTAAGGAAAATTCACCGGCCGCTTTCTGGGAGAGGGCTCTCTGCTGCTAACAGGCAGCAGTCACAGGCCATAAGCCCTTGTAAGAGACACGTTGTTGTGCCTTTAAATTATACCTGGTGCAGAGATTTATCTGGGAGTTCACTTGCCAGGTTTTTTTCTGTCTGTTAAGGGCGTTATGGTCTAGATTAGCATCTATCATGTAAACACTTAGGGTTGGGAAATAACTCTTGACCTTTCTTAAAGCGTCTTACCCGCATATAAGGCAGTGTGGTTCCTAAAACCTGTTACAGTCTCTCTGATCAATGCTATACATATTTTGATAAGTGCAATGAGTTTTAATGGAAGGAGGGGAATAGGCTAGAGTAGGCAGTTTACCTGTTGAACAGACCTAGGAACTGAAAACATGGATATTTGATTCCTAAGTCCTATAATGGCCCCAACTGAACTGTTCTGGTCTATTGAACAAATCCTTCCTGCCTCATGGATCACTGACCTACCAGACTTTCAGAGTCAGTGTGCTCGGTCCTGCTGCCAAGTTTGCACGTTTTGTCCACACGCTAAAAATCTTCTATTGAGAAAAGGTGCAATATACAAATAAATAACAGCTATTTTCTACCCTCACTATCTCTACCTCTTCAGAAAATATAATACACATTGGCCTTGGCCCCCAAAGGTCTCATGCAAATTAGGAACTGAAGTTTACCAAATTCAGCCAATATTGGTAGATCTGGGCTCCTGCCTTGGCTTCAAGACAGAGATAAGTGCAAGCTGCTTTATGTCCAAGACAAGAGGTTTTCTGTATCTATCTTTTCACTGTACCATCAAAAAGAAAATTAATAGCTAATACAGTAATAGCCAGAAATACAGTGATTGTCCTGAAATACAGACATGTTTTACACAGCAGAGAGCTGTCATTTTTGTTTTCATAAGATACCGTATGGCACAAAACTGCTATCACCCCCAGCACAGGAATGGCAACTTTGGTGGATAAACATCAAACAAAAATGTAATTTGGATAATTTTGGTATGAAGGAATTGCTATATCCCTTTAGATTTGACCCATAGTCATGATTAATTGGAAAATCCTCAGGCAGAGATGGACTGCAGGCATGACAGTGAATTGCCTGGATGGTAAGAAGCTCTCAGCCTGCAAGGCTTTGACCAACAACCTGGGTGAGCATGGTAAACATTTACCTTCCATCCAACTACCAGCCAAAGGGGTATTTTGCTTGTGTCTTCTGCAAGGTCACAGGGATGTGTCCAAAGAACCCTGAAACTCTGTAGTTTAAAAAAAAATGCCCTGGGAAAAGCAACAGGAAGCCTGAGGTAGGATATTGCTCTAAACTAGAATTATTTCATCTTGTACAGACCATTTTGTAACTACACTGGCATCACTTTGACTTCTTAGTGCACAGAGGCAACATCTTTCCTTCAGAGATTTTCCAGATCCTCGTGTTTTTTCTTACCCTTCAGCAGAGGCCTTTCTACTCAAGGCAGTAATTGGCTGAAAAGTTGTATCATCTCACTCTTTCACCTTGCCCACTTCTTCCACGGGAGAGCTCCCATTTATACCTGTCTTCCTACTTTAGATCTGCTCTCATATCATCCTCACATGATATTCATTTATTTATACTTAAGCTAATGACATAACAATTACAAGAAAAACACAACTGTGGATGAGCAGTTTTCCCAAAAGGAACTTACCTGGACATCCAGGTACACAGGAAACACCTGCCCACTGAAAGCACATCTTCAGCCTTCTTCCAAAGAGTGTGTCTTTTGCCACAGGGCCTCTCCAAAAACCATAACATTCAAACCCTTGTGAAGTATAGGTTCTATCACAGGGATAGACTCGTTCTTGCATGGATTGTTCTGCCATGGGGTCAAGTATAGCCAAGAGAGTGGAGTGGGCACCTGGGGGCAGGATCAACTCATGGCCAGCTGTTCCAACTCAAGAGATGCTAGTTCTGAAATGGTCCCTCACTATAAATTTTTCACAGTTTATATTCTCATTTTCTTTGTGCAACAGGACATAAGAATGGTCACACAATGGCCATGGGACAACTGGTCATAAGCAGACACTTAAGGAGACATGAGTGTTATATACAACTTCCTCCACATACCCTCCAGCCTCCCACTAGCTTCCTGAGCAGGATATGGTTTCTGCCTGTTTAGTAACCCTCAATGGATTTATTTCCCAAGACTTGTACAGCGTCCCCCTCAGCTTGCGTAAACTTTAAGCATCCACCGTCTCCTACGTCACACTGCACAGGTTGACTCCCTGATGCAAGAACCACCACCTCGTCCTGCCTGTGTCATTCAATGCTCCCAGCTCTTGCACCGAGACAGAGAATGGCCAGTCCCTACCCATACTCTCTGTGCAACCTAGAACTTTGCAGACATCTATCTCATTCCCTCAGAATTATTCCTCTTCCAAGCTGCAAAGGTTGATACACAAACCACTCAGTTAAAGACTTCACTGCTTCTGCTGCAATTCTAACCTGGTTTTGAGACTTTTTGTCTCGGTCTTAGTCCTGTGACATCCTTATTTCCTCCGTTCTTCTGCCTGTAGAATAGGGACAGTAAAAATTATCCTTTTATCTCATAGAACAGTAGTGACACAGCGAAGTACAAGTATTATTGCTATTAAAGCAATACAGAATACTCTCTTTCCCAAGGCTTAGCCAAGGACTCAGTAAAGCAACAATTCCACATATCAAGGACAAGAGAAAACAGTATTAGTATAAACAAAAATAAACCCATGATTCTATCTACATTTTTTTCATACTTGTTTAGCAACACAGACTGACTAAAACCCTTTCAATTTCATAAACTATCTCTGTCAACCAACCTACTCTGGTGTTAAAAATCTGAAGTGATGGGACATCTCCCATCAACCTCAGGAGATTATTTCACACGCTTATATGCATAACAGGTCTGAAAAATATGACATGCTACAAAAGTGATTTTCCTATTAATCTGTCTCCCCTTTCCATGATACATTTCATTTCTTAGGACATAAATATTAAGCCATTTCTCTCCCTTATTTGGCCCATTTTCAGCCAGGTGTGTAAACTTGGTGTCTGATTTAAGGTGTACAAGTTGTCCCATTGTGTTAACAATTCTGAATCATACATTTAAAATTAGCTAAGTGCTTGAGGGTGTGCCTTCGTGAGCAAGTTATGGTGAGGCAGACCAGGGTGTGGATTTACAGGACACCAGCTACTCGGCAATAACTGCACCGTTGAACACGCTTTGCCTGCTGGTAATTGCAAAGCGGGTTAGCCTGGAGAGAGTCCCAGCCAAGATCATCTCTGCCTCCCTACAATCGCTTTTGTTGCTATTCTCTGAATACTGCTCCTTTTGCCAGGGTCTCCCCAGCAGTAATACTATGCCTAGAAGTAAACACAATAGTTGCATATAGAGGGACTACCACCTCCCTCCCCTCCAAAGCGATCCACCTCCAGACACAGCTCAAATCATCCATTTATTTTAAGATACTCTTGTAATCTTGCAAACTGACCTTGTCTCTGTCACTGCGTTATAGCTTTAGCCCTTTTTTAAAAAAAGTTTATATAGTAGGATATATTCTTTGCAGAGCCTCCATCAGTTATCATACAAGAGTCCTCTAATTCTTGAGCCCCTCTGTTTCCCTCTGCTGGTTAAAAATGTATAGCGGGGAGGAGTGGGAAACGGCAAGCAATTCCTCAAATAATTCTCATAGCCAAACCATGTGCCCAATGTGGGAGGAGTGAATGGGGCTTGTGAGTACTGTAAAACCAGTGGTTGCTGTCCCAAAGACACTTCTGAGAGCCTGTAGGGATTGTTACAAAATGTGTGTATACTTCACAGGGTCCTGCGCAGAGTTTATCAACTGTACAGAAATTCCTGTGTAGTTTATAATCTGGGCAAGCATCCCAGTCCCAGTGTTGTCTCTCACTAAAGTCTCTTTAGAGCATCAGAGGTTCCCAGGAATGCTCCCAGAAGCTTTTAGCTCAGTGAGTCACTGCCAAGTTGAACGTTTTCTTCAAGTTCCCTATAGCGATCATCCTGAAAACTGCAGAAGAGGAGCTTGCAGGCTTTGCAAGAGTCCCAGAAAGGCTCAACTTGTACAGGAGTCGTGGTCTGGCCTCCAAAAACATTCATCTGAACCAAGACACACTTATCTCAACCTTGCACACATTTAAGGTCTCTCCAATGAGATCACAAAATCAGGGGAATGTAGCTTGAAATGGAAGCCTTCACAGGAAAGTTCTTCCTTTGGTGATTTCCTAAAATCACTGTTTATATTCTCATAATCCCTCAGATCCCTAAATGAGGATCAACGCCCCTTTCCTGTTCGAACTAGATGCTCAAATCAGTTATATGAGGCCAAGTTTCCTCCTCAGACAGTTTACAACATAGGCACACAAGTTACGTTGCCTGCAGTAAACAATACGCCATTATTTGACATATCTCTTGGAACAGTTATCTCAGGAGAACAGACTGCATTTTTGAGACCAGCTGATTTTTCAGACATAGCAAATGGTCAGTGGGGCAAAAAAAGTAGATTTCTCCAAAGGTGAAATAAAAATGTTTTCTTATTTTAACCTGCAAAAATTCTAATTTCCCCAAAACAAAATGAAAGAAGACATTTCAATAATGACCAAGCCCCTTTTATTCTTTTGGAGAACTGCAACCTGATATTCTGTACTTACCGCACTCTCTGAGGGTTTGCCTATCTTCTTATATGTTACCATTTTTAATGCTTCCTACTAGCCAAACTGTTCATTGGGGTTCTTAAGTTCTGGTATGTTGCTTCCTCTGAATCTGCTGCTCTTACAGGAGCACTTAACAGCATGTTGAATTCATCTCGTTTATGGTCAGCAGTTCCTAGATTCCTTATAGTGCTCAGATCTTCAGTGAACAGAAGGATAAGCAAGGAGCATTTACCAGCTTGAAATCTCTGCTATCTGGACAACAGACCAAAAATTATTTCTTACTTCTGTCAGGACTTCAAACTCTGAATATCTGGCTGTATAATTAAAATCTGGATTGTTAAAATATGCTGAAAATACATTTACCATAAAAATCTTTCACCTATTGTTTATTCCACTTCAAACTCTTCGGCACTGTGGTGTCCTAGTTTGGTTTGATGTTTGTTCCTTTTCAGCTAAGCCCAGAGAACTTCACTCTCACCCATTGTGGTTATAAGGCTGTAGTTTGCTGGCATTTTAAGTATTTGTGATACACTACTCTCTTCTGCTCTTTCCAGCTTTTTCTTTTATGTGTTGATTAATAGCCCTTCTGTATTGATATTCCTTTCAGGAGTGTTAGGAATGCCCACTAGATAATCATCTCCATCCCTCGGTAACACTGCTCCTGAGCTGCTGTATAACTCTTGTATAGGGGCGCTTGGTATGTAAATACTCTCCTTAATCTTCATCTTTTGTTTCAAGGATAAGACAAAACAAAACAATAACATAACCTCCTTTATTTTGTATGCTGGGAGCACATGCCATTAATATTAATTAATTTATTTATTTAAAGTTGGTAAAAGAATTTGCTCTTAGGCTGGGAATGTGGCTGCCAAGTTTCCTGCCTGCAATTTGTTACGGCTCAGTAGTAAACTCCTGAAAATAGGAATTTGAAATGGAAATAGTGACAGGCCTTTTAACTACGCTATAATAAGCAGGGTGTTTTATCTTGCATACTGTATGTCGTTACACAATGGCAGCCTATCATAATGTGCACAGAAAACAAACAGGGTCTCTTTAGATCGCTCTCCTGGCTCAAACTGGGCTGACAGAGGAAGTAAAACAGGCCAAAAAGACAAAAGACTAGAAGGTCAAGAGCACCACACCCAGACCTAAGCCCTTCTGTTACGCAGCGGAACACAGGGATCTTAGAGAACTTGCGCTTGAATAATTTGACTTTGATCAGCTTGCCATAAAAAAAAAAGGTGTAGTTGGCTGCATTGCTAAAGGGGTTAAAGAAGGAGACTTTCCCTTAAGTCTTAAGCTGCAAATTAATGGACCCAGGCTTGCCCTGTTATGCAGAACAAAGCTCCAAAAAGTATCTATTTCTTGCAAATGGTTCTTATCTCCTTATAATAGTACACTCCATGTAATTCTGCATATATAAAACACATGAACATTAAAGCTGGTTTGCACACTAGCTTTCAAGTGTTGGTTGAAAAGTGTAATTTGTCAGAGTTGCTGAACATCCAGAATCCTAACAAGTCAGCTGAGTTTCTCCAGATTTACACCAGCATAAATGACAGCAGTGCTACCATCTTTGTGAAAATGAAACACTACTACTGTTTTTTACAAGGTATTTGGCAACCAGGAAAATAACTGAATCATACACACAAAACAGAATCTCTGAGACTCAAACCAAGCACTTCTGGTTTGCAGCACACATGCTTAAATGCCATCTAGTGAACTGCCACATCACGTCTATTTTTACTAATTGAGTTTACTTACTTGTGTTTGGGCACCGTACCAGCTACTCAGCAAGTCCAGGAGATTAATGTAAAAGCCTCTCTCCATTTAGAAAGTATAGACACTCGAGATTTACAGCTGCTTATTTTGAGGGTGGCTGACTGCTGATCCTGATGTCTTTGAGTAACAGATGGTTTTGTGAGCTGCACTGATAATGAAAATAATATAATTTGCCTCTTAACATTAAAATAAAGCAGAGAAGAAAAAGCAATGTATTCACCTTCTACAAATAGCATACCTGAGGACAAGGTTGGGGGGAAAAAAAAGCCCAGGCAAAACTGAAGGCTATCAATAGTCTTGGAAATTTGCATGAGGAAAAACTTGAATAAAATAAGCTGGCCTGATCTGGACTGGGAAAGCATTGGCCCCTATAATGTTAGAATTTATAGCTTTAATCTTCTTAAGAGCTGCATGGCTCTTCTCACATGCGGGGAAAACAGATTTGATGTTTCTGAGATTAAAACTACTGAGCTGAACTTTGCTTGTTATTGGCCAGAAGCATTTGGAAACCCAATAAAGCATTCCATTAAAATCTTGGCATTTTAGTAACACAAAAGAAACAGGCTTCTCAAAATGCGAGTCTAAGGGAAAAGGACACTTTGGGGGGGGTGGAGATTGTGGAATTTGGATTTTAACAAAGTTTGCAATGACTTAAAAATAGATCAAAGGAAACGCAAGGTAGAATGGAACAATAAATGCTTGATGTAAGTAGCAATGGGCCATTCTTTGTTATTTAAACTTTATTACAGTTGAAGATATTTTTTCATGTTCTGTTAAACCTCATACTTTTGTGGGTCTATGAGTAGCTGGAAAAAGTACAACATTCATCCCTGACGAGCTGTGTGGTCTCTAACAGGTAACATACGGCCTGTTTTCTTAAAATTATGAGGGTGCACAACCACAGCTGAGATCAGCGTGAACTACTAGTATTCTGGGCTTTAGATGTTCAGTTTTACTCTAAAAAAAAACCCCAAAAAAGCAAACAAACAAAAAAAAAGGTTGGTGAAGACTGACTAGGCTGCAATTTTAGCTGCACAGGAAGCCCATGCTGAACACAGTTGTGCACCTATAGGCACTATATAATTTGATTTGATCTAGAAGGATGTGACTAATATTTCTGTAGAAAGAAGCATAATACTCGTTGTGATGGTATAATCTATGAGTTCAAAGCTGTAGCATGACTGAACAAGGGTGATGTGATGATCTTGCCAGTAGTGGTAACACCTTGTACGGTACCATTTGGGCACATGAGACGGGAGCTGCCTGGTGTTCATCCGCACTGTTGACATCCCTTGCTTGCCTTCTCCACACCAAGGTACAATAAAAAGGAGCCTCATAAACTACTGCTTTTACTGTGCTCTGCAGGCAAAGAAACAAACAGAAACAAAGATTTATAATCAAGCATAAAACAAGTAAAGCTTCACAGCCAACCCTAAATACAACAGGTCTCTTGCTAGGGTTCATTGAAGGGATTTGGGGTTTTGTCACAAGGGAAACAACATTAATTCCAGTGTGCTTTGAAAGGGCTTAGCCCCGTCTGTACTGGCAAAGCCAACCATGAAAGCTATGCTGGAGTTTGCCTGCACATGGTTATATGTAATTCAGATCTTCTAATTACAGTCTACTTATAAGTTGCCCTATAGAAGTAGAAAGTGCATACACTATCTTCTGGATAGCTTGTGGTTAAAACCCTAGGATGCCTGTAGTGATAATCAGGTAACAATCAAATGCCTACAAACAAATTTTAGCCTGGATTTTACCCACCCAGAGAATCAGTGTTGAATCTGGATTGCACAGCTGGTGTGAATGAGTCCTACACAGGTTACACATGCTCGTGCCATTGCAAGTGATCGCACAGAGTTCACTTATGCAATTCCATGTACTGCTCTTCCAAAAGAAATATACCTTTACACAGCTCGACATTGCAGAGTGCTCATAAACTGGCTGCTGTGCTTTATTTTTTTTGTGGTGTTAACACATGAATGGCTATCTACTGTAACAGATGCTCTGACAGTACAAAATAATAGCACTCAGATTTCAATGTAAATTATAAACAATCCTTCTCTAACTACAAAATAATACACCAGTATGGGGAGTCTCGTCAACCAAGATATTAGTAAATCAAGTTGAGGAAGACAAACTATTCACTAAAGCTAAAGTAACTACAATTTTATTCAGTTAACAGTACTGTCATTGGAGTTTTCCTGTTCTTTGCCATAACTAGTAGATAGAATCATAGAATCATAGAATCATAGAATCACAGAATCATTAAGGTTGGAAAAGACCTCAAGGGTCATCAAATCCAACCCAACACCACCTAACTCACTAAACCATGTCCCCAAGCACCACATCTACACGTTTCTTGAACACCTCCAGGGATGGTGACTCCGCCACTGCCCTGGGCAGCCTGTTCCAATGCCTGAGCACTCTTTCAGTGAAGAAATTTTTCCTAATATCCAACCTAAACCTTCCCTGGTGTAACTTGAGGCTGTTTCCTCTTGTCCTGTCACTTGTTACTATAGAGAAGAGCCCAGCACCCACCTCACTACACCCTCCTTTCAGGCAGTTGTAGAGAGTGATGAGGTCTCCTCTCAGCCTCCTCTTCTCCAGACTAAACACCCCCAGCTCCCTCAGCTGCTCCTCGTCAGACCTGTGCTCTAGACCCTTTCCCAGCTTCGTTGCCCTTCTCTGGACCCGCTCCAGCTCCTCAATGTCCTTCTTGTGGTGAGGGGCCCAAAACTGACCCCAGGATTCAAGGTGCAGCATCACCAGTGCCGAGTACAGGGGCACAATCCCTGCCCCAGTCCTGCTGGCCACACTATTGCTGACACAGGCCAGGATGCCGTTGGCCTTCTTGGCCACCTGGGCACACTGCTGGCTCATGTTCATGTTACTATGAGAGTAACTCATAGTTATATGAGAGTATTTTTATAAGTTATATGAGAGTAATTATAAGCAACAGACAGTAAAATCAGTTACATGTTTCCTTGTTATGTAAAAGCTACAGAAAGTGTTTCTATTCTTCCTTTTTAGTAATTTCTACTGGTAGAAAAGATACTGTGTAAATACTTACTACTAGTAAGACACCTGGCCACATCAAGACAGCCCTTTCCCAAGGGATTTCATAATTATGTTTTCCCCACCAAAGCACAGACAGGGCTGTGAATTAAAAGTGCCCTTGTTGGCCCAGTGGTGCAGCTGCCATGTGTTTGATTATAAACTTACTAGTAGTAATGCCAAGGAGGGGAGTTACAACACAAGCTGAAAATTAGTTCAAGCATAGCTTTCTGTACAGAATGTCCCTGGTAACCTGGCTGCAAAAAGCATTCAACACACAAAGGGGATGTTTTTTAAAAACTTTTAAAGAAAATGCCTTCCTCCTGTCCTTGCTATATTTTCAAGAAATCCCTACACAAAGTTCTCTGGAAGGATGTGTTCGGGGCAAATACCCTAAATTACAAGGTCTGCAGCAACATCTGGAGTACTTATGACATCTCAAATCTACAACTTCTTCAGAAAGGACATGGAGCACTTGAGGGGAGCACGGGTAAAGGGCTGTACACTGTGTTATATAGCATGGTGGTTCCTGATGCGTAATGGCAGCCTCGCAGGAATTCCTGAACATCATGGCAGGGATGGTGAGCACAAAGCTGGCCTTACCAAATGTGTGCAGCTGCCTGTGACCTGCATGAGTTAGCCATTCATCATTTTCTTCAGCATGCACTGAGAGACATTTCTGTGTCGCTCAGTTCAGGATCAGGCTTGCGAGACCTGATTCTTTTGGCTTTGGAAGAAAGAGGTATACTCAAGAGAAGCTTCTTGCAGCTGTCTGCAGGCAGGATTTAATATACTTGCTTTTCATGGAGCTTCTGGGCAGGAGTCTCAAACTCTTCTGCATGACAAATACAGCCACGTTTTACCCCATGGGTTTGCACTGCCTGCACCTCCTACAGCACCTGGTGCTAGATCCCAAATACCAGAGCTAAACAAAGGTACACACAGGTAAAGCTGCCTAATCTAGTCTTAACTACATGTGTTAAGGAAGCAGGACTAACTGAAATGCTCTCCTCTGAGACCCAAGTTTATCTTCTTTCTCCTTCCCAGATTTAGCAGCGAAGCAGGTACCAACCCCATCAGTTTTGCCAATGCTGGTTCAGGGCATGCCCAGAGGCATAGTTTGGATGCTCAAGGAACTTCACAGCACTGAAAGACTTAGCTCAGGAAATGCAAAGGGTCAGTGCCTGCCCTGCAAGCCTGACAAAAGGTTGTATGCATACACAGAGGAAGGAGGCTCCCTCCGCTGCACAAAGCTGGCTCCGTGGCTCTTTCCCATTTCCCTAGAGATCCAGGGTATTTGTGTGCGAGTTCTGCAGAAACCAGCAGACCAGTTAGCATGCAAGGGGTCCTGGCGGTCTCAGTTAAGATCGCTTTAGGTAACACATCAAAAGGACCACTTTCCCTGGCCCTGGTGCCCCAGACCACAAGCCTCTAACACGAGATCCAACCCAGCTGCAGGTTGGGTGGTGGGAAGACCCCTCAGTCCCCACTCGTTGTAGCTGACAAGTGAAATTA
Organism: Pterocles orientalis; assembly: GCA_011057875.1. Lineage (NCBI taxonomy): Eukaryota > Metazoa > Chordata > Aves > Pterocliformes > Pteroclidae > Pterocles > Pterocles orientalis. Next base: position 751,394 of record WKFP01014223.1, on the reverse strand, counting down.
ATCCATTTGTCTCATTGTAATGCACGCAGAAAAATCACTGTGCAAACCTGCCACCATGGGCAGTTTGTGCCCATGGTGCAACCTAAACCCAAAACAGCGGAAGGGTCATAAAATAAGGATTAAAGTTCAACAAGGAAGCTGATATTGAAGAAGGCTGCCCAGACTATGCCCTATCCTAGCCAGTATTACATTATCTTCTAATTTTAGAACAGCTGAAAATTTTTTTCCTAGACCAGAAGTTGACAAGAGGCTGAACAACGCAAATGTCGTTAAATCCTTGTTTTCAGACACAGTGTTGTCTCCACACTGCAAGAAGTTGTTGCAGCATGTGAAATTTTACAGGAAGGCACACACTGTCAGTGGATGCCCATACAGGGAGCTATGCAATATCTTGAAACCATCTGGCATTTTTGCGGTTTTTGCAGTATCAGTCAGACGTACTGTCTGGAAACACAGGGCTCAAACCCAGCGTCCTTGATTCAGGTCAGATACCTACAGACACCTGCGGATGTTTGGCCGGACTAAGAGCTGGACTAAGCTGCAGAATAAAGCACTTAATTAGGCGGCTGAAGTTTATGATTGATTTCAAGGCCAGCCAAGCTAGAAGCTTATTACTGCTTAGGAAGTTTTAGTAAGTGTAATTATTATGGCATGTTTGATATAATACACAGTCTTCATGAAATGCTCCAAAATACTGTTGTAAAGACTCCTTCTGTTGCTGTTATGCTTTGTACTTTCTGACTAATGAATAGGCCAGATCATGTGAACCCCAATGCGAAACTTACTGAAAACTACCACTAAAATTAATAGAGCATAGTTACAGAAGAGTGTTTTGTATAGAATTACCTTCTCCGGAGTGTGAACAATGCTGCTGAAAGCAGGCTCTGGGTTACGTTATTCCTGTGATCCAAATTTTTTTAACCAGCTGATGTCACTTTTTGAAGTCTTTATAATTACCATTCAAGGCCTAGAGGAAAGGGGGAGGAAAGACAATGAAATTATGTTTCATATGTTGATTCAGAGAGTAACCTACAGTCGCCTGTTAGCTTGTTTCATCAATCAGGAAAAGCAAATTAATTCTGTATCCAGTCGGTTTTATGAGTGGCAGCTCAATTTGCTTTCCCAGTTAAGCAGGGAAGAAAGTGGCCTTTTGTCACAAACAATTGCTCCCTGCAACGCTGCAGAATAAGATGTAAAATAGGCAAAGAGCTTTGGATACAGCTCCCAACGTCCTACTAAGAAGTAAAATTTCTTTCTTTCATCTTCCCTCAGAGAAGGAATTCAGGTTATGCTCTGCACTAAATTAAAGTGTTCTGCTCAGTTATGTACACGTACAGCTTTGAAAACTGTTCCTGATTCTAGGTCAAGGGCTCTCCCTGTGGCCGGGTGCCAGCTTTATCCCTGGACTCCCATAATCCCTTGAAATAAATCAACTTTCCATTGAAATCCTCTGCCAGTTCCACTTCAGACTGAAATGTGCTGTCTGTAGCATGATGCTCTTTTATACTTTTGTGGAAACGAAAAAAAAAAAAAAAGAGAAACAGTGTGGTCATTGTATGCTGGATACAGTTTGACACAACCCATGTTGTGTGTATTAAAGGCTATCTTTGTACGTTGCACTAATCCCAGATTTCAGCGTTTATTATTAGAACTAAGAAAAATACCTTCAACTGAAGGAATAATTTGACTGGTTTTAAAGGATCCCACCTTGTTTGTGTGTGTTTGTGCATGTGTGTGCCATTACTACTCTGCTCACGTGGACCAAAGAGTGTGGATGCATTACACTACATCCCAGCCTGGGCTGATGAAGCCCTCAAAGTTTTTTTTTTTTTCTCTTTTATCTTTTTTTTTCCTCTTTTATCTCCCCCCAATACCAATTTTATTCTCTGTGTGTTATAAATGAACCTGAATACATTCACACATTCCCGTGAAAGACTAAAAGCTGTCACTTCATTTCAGGGGAACCAGGCGGCTTTCAACTCAGCTGCAAGAAAGCCCAGATGCTACTACATCTCCGGAGGAAACTTATCTATTCGGGAAGGGGGAAACTTCTGAACAATAATAACAAAACACAGCTTAAAGATGCTGCTGCCATTCTCCTGGCAATGCCGAGGTCAGTACGTGGGAGAGTGGGTGCCAGTCAGAAACTGCAGCACTCTCCTCAGAAGACTGACATTTCTGAAAAGCTCTGCTTCTCCCCAGATTGCAGTAACTTTAAATGGTCTGCCAGTTAAATCAGAGCAGCCTGGTATAAAGCCTCCAATTTTCTGACAACCTTTATATTCTCTTGGCTCCTACGAGGCCCTAAAGCTGATGGTGTATAATCCTGCACTGAATGTAAAATAAATATAAAAACCTGTAATGATTTTACAGTTTTCCAAATGATATTTCACTAAATAAAAAGAGCTGTATCTTTGGCACAGAAACTCTCCGTATAAAAATCACAGTTCTTTAAAATAAAGTTACACAGCCAGACTCTGCCCTCTCAAGTTCCCCCCCAAGCCCTGGGGGAGCAGCTGGCTGCACCCCCATGATCCATCCAGCCCTGAAGGCCCCGTGCTCCTTTCCCCTGCACAATCGCTGTGCAAATCAGGGCGATGGCACCAGCCTGAGCCAGCCCAGCCCCTGACGGTCCCTCCAGCATGGGAGCAGAGGGGCAGAACCTGGGTCTCACCCCAGCTGGACCACAGCCCATGGTGGGCAGCTAAATCCAGCGCTGGCAATTGCTTCCATGCTTGCAGTGCAGGTACAGCCTGAGCAAACCATGGCCCGGAGCTCACCCAACCTTCACGCCCTTGAATCTGTTGCCTAAGAAAATAACAATCCTTTGCAGAAACCTCTTCCACTAAGCCAGTGTTATTTAGCTAACTGTCTGTCAAGGCATTGGGCTACAAGCTGGAGTGTCCACAGGACTACAGCACGGAAATGAATTTAAATCACTAACAAGCTTGAGTTGATTTCAGGCTCCACTGGCTTTTCAGACCTTGAAAAGATCTGCAGGTCCCAGGCATAGCTACAAGGCCAGACAGAGACATGGGGGTCTAGCAAAGTAGGACCCAAACACAGCAACCTGGACAAGGGACACAAAGTGCATTTTTTTGACTGAGGCCATGGCCAGAATGAAGTATCTATTTGTCACCCAGCAGGAAATCTAAAAGATAAGTCTGCAAGCCTTGGGGTAGCTCATGGATAAAATCACCACAAGTTTCGTTTGCACTGTACTGTTTGGATGGTTGAGGAGGAGGAAATGGAGGCAAGGGAAGGAAATTCAGAAAGGGAAAACCTGCATTGTCACTCCCAATGTTTGCAGGTTTGTGTGCAGAGATCTTCTATCCAAGGCATCTTGCAGGTTTTTAATGTTACACACCTGCCTCTCATATTCTCCTCCTGGAACAGGGTACAGGCAATAACACTGAATATAAAAACCATGGTAAACCATACACCTAAGGCTTTAATTTTAAATCAGACTCAGTGAAACTATCTGGTTTTCCCCTAGAAGTCCTCAGGGGACAGTTTCTTCAGTTAGCTTCACCACCTTCAGGCCTTTCCTTTAAGTGAGGAGTGCAGCTGAACCCAAAAACTCAAAGCAAAACTCAGCTGAAACCATTTTGTTTCATCTGGTTACATGTCAAAACCTCAAACCTCGTGTACAAAGGGTTCAAATTATAAATCCATCATGCTCAACCCAGAGCTGGACCCAGGTTTGCCTGGAGAGCCTGCAAATCTTTTAGAGAAGCTGATTTGAGTTTCAAGTTCATAATGAATCGCAAACCCAAAGTGGGCCGGGGACTTTTCCAGGGTCAAACAGGGAGTTAGAAGGGGAGCTAAGAAGAGAACCGCAGCCTTGGCCACTTCACAATTTGCTGCCAACAGAGGCAGAAACTTATTCTCCTTGAACTTCACTCCACACAGCCTTCGCCAAACCACCCAAAATAACCACTTCTTTTGCCTGTTAATTGTTTTAATAAGTCACATGGCAATGAATGACTAAAAACTACATCATCCCTCTCAGGATTCAGCTGTGGAAAAAGCATCCATTTAGCTGCAGGGTAGTTATTACTTCATAGCTTTGATTTTGCTACACAATACACACCCTGTTTATTGAAACGCTTACGTGCTACTCCGGGTGAAACCATCATCACTTACAGGTATACTCTGAAGCTAAAGGAACGAGCTCAGATCCACTCATCTAGACCCCAAGGGAGCCCTGCCCACTGCTCTGGATCTCCGCAACACTCTCAGATGTTGGTTAATGCTCTTTGGACATTTTTTAACATGAAATCTCTGCATCTAAAATATGAAAATAAAATTGCAAGGTGAGAAAACACAACTACCTGCCTGTCCTGGTTACTCTGCTGACTGCCATGGCACAAAAGCTCACTGGAGAGCACTGGCATGATTTCAAGTTCATGGCATAAGATGATGGAGTCCCTTTTGAATCTAGACCATCACGCAGTGGTCAGTTATTTCCCTGTTTCATATTAATCCAACCAAAGCTTTAATCTCCAAGACTTTTGGCAATGCACCAAGCAATCGTTCCAGGATCTAGGCTTAATGCTGAAATACCATCAGGGCTGAGAATTGCTGCATATTGCTTTCTAACAGTCCTTGCTGTTCAACACCTGGAATGGCATTAAGGAGCTCTGGCACTGTATCCAGTGCTTCTCTACCAATAATTGGAAGTACTTCTACAAGATGGGAAGAAGAGGAGGAGTATCAGCATTCAAGGACCAAGTCTATTTAAGGTATCAAAAACATTTTTTGTGGGGTGAAGAGTCAGCATTTGAAAAGTAAAGTATGGCTTATATATATGCAGTAAAAAACTGAGATACCAATAGACACCTTTTTCCCATTCAGGTTAATTAGGACTTTGCTGTACTCCCAGCTAGTTTTGCTTGCAGGCAAATTTCTTCTGAACTCAGCAGTGAGGACTGTATCTAGGGCTAAGCTTTCCCACCATATCGCTCCAATATTAAAAGATTTTTTTCTGGCTTCCTGTTAAACCCATGCACTGATGACAAAATTCTTTTGCTTATTTAGGGCCCGATTCAATAAAAATGCCATCCAGCTTCCGCATCGTGGAAGGCCACAAAAGCCCTGAAATATTTTGGTTTTGAAGCCTGTGTGGGCTTCCATGGCTTAGATGCTGGGCAACTATTCCAGTGAATGTGGTCCTCATAAAGCTTTTCAAGGGCCTGCTCCATATGGACCTAGTGATTTCTCTTTATTCTCTCCAGTGTGGATTACAATCTGCTTCAGAGAATCTCTGATTTATGCCTCTAGCTACAAGCTAAATCCTAGAGGAATAGGTCCTTTTCATATCAGGTCACATCCTCTGCAGAACACTGCCAGAGAAATTAGTGTTTCTGAAAAGAAAGCACTACTTTCAAAAATCTGGTATGTTTTGCGTGGAAAGGCTTTATACGAATATAAGCGAATGGTAAAATCAGAAAGGAAATTCAATAAACTACTCATTATCCATATTCATGTGACTAAGCTACACATGGAACATAGCTTTTATCCTCCATAAAAAATGTACAGATGTTCTATAGAAAACTGTATGAACAAACTTTTTAACCTCACGACTGCTATTATTTTGTAATAAAAGGCTTACAGCATAATGCGAGCTTTTTTTAGAATGTAAGTTCCATGTGAGTAGTGTGTTGTTAATTTAATATTAATGCAATGCACCAGGAAGAAGTCTGCACAGAATCTCAAAGAGAGAGAATCACAGCGCTGCAGACAGGAGATTTGTGGCATGGATTTTATTTGTTTCAGCACTCAGCACAAAATTCATTGACCAGGATTCCCATTGCAACAGGGCAGCGGAATCATCTACAGATGTTTTCCCATGCCTTGGCATGAGAATTTTGCTGCAGCATTCCCGCTGCTGTTCCTGGGAATTGTGTGGTTAAGTCACCTTGCACTGCACCGAAAATTTACCTCTCACTGTCAAGTGCATATGAATGAGCTTCTTTTTTGGGAACAGTAAAAGAAAAAAAGAATTCACTGAATAAACTTTTGAATTTATTTTGCTGAACCATCCTCCAGGTAGCAGGTGCAAATGCTTTCACCAAACTTGCAGATTGCAAATGCGGTGCCTACTTTGCTTGCTCCTCAAACAAATTAAAGTGGGGGAACAGAAGAGAAATCCAGTTTCATCCATACAGTCTCCCTTTCCCAGTGCCTCAGCCCCCTCCTCTGCAGCATCTGCCATTCAGAATACCTATCCTGGATTTCTCCAAGGAGGCAGATCACTGTCTCATCTCCAAATGCATTGGTAGAAGTAATTTATAACTGCCATTATTATAATCGCTTAGCAGCTCCCAAGCATGTAGAAATAGCAACAATAATCCCTCTCGCTTTTCCTTCCTTAGCACCCCTTAGGAGACAGAGCTTGATGAATCCTGCAGGGGTTACACGTGCTCTTGGGTGTTTCTATAACTTACAGAGGGAGTTTGACACTTTCTGAAAGTGATTATGTCTACAGACATCTTATTCACTGCAGAAATACATTTCCTCAGCCTAGATACAGCTTCTGGGAAAGTCCTAAATCCAGAAGCTTCCTTCTGTCACTTGACAGTTTCACTGCTGCTGTGCAATGCACTTGCATGCTATGGTGATCATAAAGGAAAGGCCTCATCTCAGAAACAGTGAAGGCTGTTTCCTTCGAAGCCTTCCAGGATCAAATCTCAAAACCTATCCTATGCAATGAAGCAGAACTTCCATGCATAGAAGAGAAAAAAAACCAGGGAGACATTTATGAGCAACAGGCCTATAGCAATGTGTGCATGGTAAACTGTCAGACTGCTCCCATTTGTTCCACTTTTCTGAGCATGGGATTTCAAATGCAGTTATCATTTTATGTGGACCATTGTGGCTGCACTGCACCCAACAGAGTGAAGACAGCAGCCTGATCCCTGTGAAATGGAGGTGGAGCTTTCCTATTTCTGTGCATGTTCTGTGGGCAAGTACTAAAGCCCAAAAGCTCACAGAGGTGCAACAAATGTCAAAGGCCCTCAGGACCTGAAATAATTATGGAAGGAAGAATTTCAAAGTGCTCCTTTGCTTCTACAGTCGTCATCTAGGTCAAAATGGCTAGGAAAATTTATATTAGTTTCTCTAAAGGTATAATTTTAAATCCATTTTAGTTAAAATGCTGTAGAAGACAGAGTGGACATCCTCATATTTCAGTGTTAAGCCATGACTGTTTTGGTTTAAGCTTAAATCTATTTAGGAGCTGATTTGGTATTTGCAATCAAGATGGTCTTAGGCTAGCACAGTCGATGTGGTTTACATGTGATTTTAAGTAACACTGATGCAGCTATTTCATACAACTGAGATCTTGAGACTTGCCCAGTTCACTTCTGGCCATTTGCTCTGGAGTGCAATGCCAACTGCAGGTAGTCACTAAGATAATTAGGGGAAGGCAGTAATTATGCTTGCAACAAGGAACATGAAAACCTAGATAACATCCACAGAAAAGCAGGCACTTCAGCTCACCGTGTGATCTCCCCAGCTCTCCAATGGTTTCACGTGTGTATGGAAGAAGCCTTGTCAGCTTCCAGAGATGAGGGCACAGGAAAACAACTGCTGCTAGTGACTCCTCTGGTTCCCCCTAGTAGAAGGAACAAAGTGGTTTCACTGAGCTTCCACTGATACGCACAGCTGATACGCTTCAGCTTCCACTGATACACACAGGTTAGCGGCATTTGATTATCAACAGCATCAAACATCAAGAGTGACCCAACAAAAAACTACACACCACCATTTTTCACCTGCCAGAGTTACAAGGCCAGTCTCGGTACCCTGCGCTACCCTGAAACCTCAGTGACAGGGATCACGTTACTGGCTGCCTCACAGCTGATGTTAGAAATTAATTTTTGTCAACCTGATTAGCAGAGGACAGTTAAGGTTCGGGTGGTAGCTTGCAGAATCTTGCTCTTTGAAAGACAGACCCATGAATGAATCTCACCAGACCACACGTTAGCTGTCACGGAAGATTCAAATCAAAGGGGGAAATCATAAATTCACTTTATTTTTGCCCAGAATACCCTGTTTCCATACCCATTTGCTCAAACCAGGAAAGACCGTGTTACATTTTTTCTCCTGTTATAGCTTGGGTGCTAGGGCTGTTTCAGCAGAAGCTGTGAAGTGAGATACCTCATACGAGAGATATGACAAGGTGAGTAGTGTCAACTGAGGTGTATAAAGCAACATCAAGCTCCTTCTGTAAAGTCACAGAAGTAGGCATCTGGCAGTGGCAAGGTATGTTGCAGAACTTTGCGCATCCGTGTCTGTGTCAGGCAACAATTCTGCCGCTACTCATGGGCTGTCTTTCAGCTCATCAGCTCAAGTCTTCCCTCATTTCTGGAGGGGACAGGGGACAGACAGAAGAGCAAGAGCTGAAGGCTGAGCATGCCTGGCAGTAGTTGCATCTCTGTCTCCCTGGTCTGTTGTGTTACTCCGAAATGTTTTCTAAAACCATAGGCAACACAAAAGACAAAAGAAATGTTGGGTTGGCCTGCTCTGTACTGCTCCAACCACATTCCCTTCTTGCCATCTCCTCATTCAACAGACTGGCTGGTTGCCTAGAGAGCAAAGCTTCACAAGCTGATGCATCAGATCTTTCAGTCAGACTAACAGGACATATCACGGGTGGGAAGGATTTGCCTCCTCCCTGCATCCGTGACCATTTTTTTCCTTTGCAATTAATTGGAAAAACATCTTGAGGAGAAATATTTCCTACGCAGTTGATGCTCACATCTGCAATGACCTGGGTCTGCATATGTATACCCCAGTCCCCTTTGGGGTCAGCTGAGAACTCTTCTACTTCACCAGCAGCCCTCTAACAGGGACCAGAACTGAATTTCCCTCTGGCTCCAGTTCCTCTGGTTGCCATCCCACGGTTACACAGAATGATGCAAGTGACAAGGACACCACACATTCCTAAGAGTCCTGCCCCCACCTTTTAGGTGAGGAGCACTGCCACATCCCCCATAAAGCTTCACATATGCTATTAAAAGCAAACAACCACCCCTAAAAACAACTCAGTGCCTTCTATACTAGAAGCAACAACTCACGGGCAAACTATTCATCTATTAACATTTTTCATTAAAACCATCACTCCCAGCTGAGACTTATGAAAGACCCTGCCAGGCCAAAAATGTCAGCCCAATTACGGTATTTATTATGACAACTCTCAGGCCAAAAGGGCTTGTTGCAGAGGATGCAGCAGGCATGCTCAGACAGGAGCTCCTGCCTGTGGGCCAACCACTTCATGAACAGGACTGGCAAACGTCAGATGTCAAGTTCTTGTTTCAGGTCCTGCCCTCCTTCCCCTTTGACTGCCACAGATCATTTTAGCTGTTTAGCATCTGCCAAAGACCACAGCAGGCAGGGCAGGCATCAGTGTTGTCCAGCTTTTAGAGCTGATAAAGGTCTTTTTCTCAGCTTTCCCTATTTTTGAACTACTACAGCATGGCTTCAAGGCATCGTGACTGTCAATCAGAAGGGAGTGACAAGCTGGATGTACTTTCCTCAAGTTGGTGGCTGCTCCCCATAGCCACATACTTTGGTGGCTGAGGGCATCCATAAGCTGCAGGTCTGCATTCAGGAGTCACGGGCTGGTCCTGGTGCAAAGGCAGGCTTGCACTTGGGTTTCATAATGGAGTTCATGGAAGTCAGGGGAAATTGAACTGCAGCCAAGGTGGAGAGCTGTGTAGAACAGATGTCTTTACAGAGGACAAAACAAACAAAAAGAAATACTCAGAGCCCAAGTTGGAACTCTCGGCCTGTGCTAAATCTGTAGAAAGCCCCAAAGTGCTCTAGAGGGAGGCTGTCCAGCACACTTAAATTCCACATGTATAAAGTAAAACACATTTGCATTGCTAATTTAATAAAGGACTTTTTGACGCAAAGTCAAGTACTAGTGCAAGACTTCTGCATGGAAAAGCTCCGATAAGCATGCTCTTTAACTCTGTGAACGTTCAGTAATGTTCCTTTTTCAAAGTACAGATGCTTCTCCTAATGTCTGATGCTAATTATCTTATCCGATAACAGGCAGCCCTGTGCTGAGTAGGTATGTAATATATTAGCCTTGGGGAGGTGGAAAAAAAAAAAAAAAAAAGCAAGCCTTATCTTTCAGGCAGATTTGAAACTGCATAAGAAAGAAAAAACCCACCCAAACCTTTGCAGCTTTTAGGCTGCAATTCTCCAGGCTGTTCCCTTCTGTTGAATTTTCTCCTCTATTGGTATTTTGGAATGACATAGAGGTTAAACTGTTCATCTGGCATGGAAAGCAGCTTTGGTAATTGCAAATTTACGTTACTCTATAAACCAGCAGATGATAGTAAAGACATGAACTGTGTAAATAAAATATCACGGCTTAGCTCTCCTTTGTGACTTGTATTCTGATACCACTACTACTGCTTTTACTACAGCTACTATTACTACAGCTAGGCTTCAGCTGACAGCTCAGCCTGAAACCCTTTATTCATCTTTATTACTACTTCAGCTGTTTTGAGAGCAAAAAGTCATGGACGGCTTACTGGCCAGAGGCTCTCTAACCTCGCAAGCTTGCCTGGGAAATCAATACGCCGCACTCAAGAGCACAAAGATGTATTGTGAAGCCAGGGCCAGTGAAGGAATGCTCTCTGCATCTGGAAGGACGGGGAGACAGCCAGTTCTGCTCCACCAGAAGCCTCCCGGACTGCGCAATGTTTGCACACCAGCCTTGTGGCATCCTTCCAAGACAATTTGTGAACCTCGGTTCACACCGTTTTCAAAGTAGGTCATAACGCAGTAATCTCAGCCGAGGAGAGATACACACTGTCAGCAGCAGTCGCTGCAAGGAGGGCGATAGCTACAACCAATGAGCAAGCCGGTGTGCGAGAGCAGAGCCCGAGAGCTATGAAAAACACGGGATCCGGGGCCAGCCGCAGCAAGGTGCTCGCCCTGCTCCAACAGCTGACAGGCGAGCTCCGACAGACCCAGCCTCTTGCCATTTATAGCTGTAAAAGGACCGACTGTTCTCCTGGATACAACCACCATCATGGCTTAAATATTAATCTGAATGAAAATACAGTAGGAGAAGGAATCTAACCCTTACTTAGCTCTGGGTTCCCGGCGGGAGGAATCACAGCTCATTCTGAATTACAGGATTTAAATTTACTACCAGCTTTGGGTTATGGATTTCTAACGTATTTCCTCACCTGCCTCTGCTCTGCCAGACAAAACACAGCCTTGAAGATAGATGTGTTCTTGACAGAGGGGATTCCTAAAGCACATAGTTTCCTGCATTTCCCTGTATCCCTTGCTTGAGCTGTTTTAGGGGCATGGAATTAGAAACAGGCACATTCAAAGGTATATTTTTGAAAGACAGTGTTTAGGAAAATAAATGCAGAAATGACCTGGGATTCTTGTTTTCACACTACAACAATACAAACACCATCAGCAAATTACCAGTTTAAAGCAACAGCCTGAAACTTCACAGGTGCAGGAGCTGTTAGGGATGTGTTGCCTTTAAACAGCCTGCACATTGTCAGGGATGACTTGATGCTAGAAAGCTGAAGGATTGCCTGAAGAGTGCTACTGCATTATGCATTTTTTTTAAAAAATGGTTAATTTTTAAATAATTACTTCCTATGAAAATATATAGAAAAAAATCCATAAATCTATAAAGGGTTATCACTCAGTACATAATCAAGAAAAGAATGTATTCTCTTCACACAGGATGTGATACTTTCCTGCCAAAATCATATTGCTTGCCTGTTATCACTAAGCTTTGAAAGAAAAGTAACCAACAAAAATCTCTTCTGCTGCTGCCTCCCAAAAGAAAATCCCTTTAAGACAAATTGTAACAAAGAAAGCCCCCAGACACTTCACTATTTTTCCCAGAATGACAAAGAAATCTAGCTGTGGTTACGGATGGGCTCAGTATTGTACAGTTTCAGATCATGTGAGTTTTATTACTTTTCAGGCTAACTTTTGCTTTTTCCCAGCCAGCTGCTGGCAGTTGTCATTTTAGGATTGAGAACAAAGTACTTTGCAAACGAATTTGTTTAGAAGCCTTTTTAAAACTATGAAGAAAATAAAAATTCTTTTGTGTTTTTAGTTTCAGCTTGGATGTTAACCTCTTTTTCTTCCTCCCGTCTTTGAAAGGAATGAGTCTGAAATGCTAAACAGGTCACAGAGTAATTATGCATCCACCTGAAAATTAAACACACATTCAAAGGCTTAACTAATAGCATATGCTAATTCAGAACAGGTATACATCACTCATTTTTTTCATGGTTTGTAAGTAAAACTGGATCCCATCCAACCCAGAGAAGAAATGCTGACATCTTCCTGCAGGGTTAAAAGGAGAGAGACAACAGCCAGGTGATACCGTGTTGATGGAGCTGGTCTGATTCTGCAGGGCAGCCACAGTGAATCTGGTGTGTCTGGCATCCTGCTGTCAAGGCTGGGGGATCTCTGGGGCCACTCAGAGAAAGATCAGTCCTGAGGGCCGGCTGAGCTCCTGTGCTTGGGCACACCAGCAGTGTCACTCCTTGTCTGGGCCAACCTGAGATCAAACCTGGATGGCTACTTTCAACGTTGTAAACCTGTACCTCAAGTGAAAAGACAGAGAAAGATTTTGGCAAATCCTTTTACGTTCAGTCCAGAGCCAAATTTATTTTTTTGGGATGTGTGCAACTTCTCATTGTGGTGTCACTGGATATCTTTTGTTAGCTTACCAGGTTTCCCCTGACCTTTCACAGCACAGGTTTGGCAGCAGCATTTCAGACACACAAAAGGAATTGAATCTACATTTCCTTCACAGAGTGGAGGTGTTTGGGTTAGTAACATCTGAGATCTCCTTGGTGGTAAAAAACATTTTTCTTTGACGTGGAGGGAGGAATGCACAGTGCTGGCAGAGATCAAAGGCCCAGTGAAGAAGTTCAGAGGACCTCAGCATGGCCTTTCCAGGGGTGCACTGTGGCATGGAAGAGATGTGAGTGAACATAGCTGGCTTGTACATGACCTGCCCACCTCCTGCTGAGTACCTGCTGTGAGTGAGTTTGGGATTTTTGGACCAAGAGCTGCAGTACTCTAACAAACTGGAGCTGGTTAAAGGAGATCTTTGGCCAATGCTGAGACCGGAGAAAGATTAAAGGTGGCTTGGATCAACCTTTGCTTCCTTATCCCAAGTTCCCCGAGATCAGCACAGGTAAGGACCAAGTGCTAAGCTGTAATTTATTGCCTTTTGGATCTGCTGCAGTGAGTTTGAAGAGTAGAAAGACCTGGCTCTTCCCAATTACCTTTGCACTTCGCAAAAGCTCTGGCTTCACAGCATGCCAGATACCCGCTGTGTCAGGGACAGGAGCCCAACACATCACCTCCCAAACAACTTTTAAATTGTGCTCAGGCTTTTCTCCTGTTTAAAAATTATTATTTTTTTTTTTTCCCCCCAAAGCTATGGTTTCTGGAATACTCTAGTTAGGCTTGGATGACTTTATATGGTCTCTTCTGCCTATGATCAGCAGATAGTTAGACAGGATTAGGGTGGAGATAAAAAATGGGATTGTTACTACTGCGTGTTCAGTAGCATGCACATACATGCATACTAGGGAAGGTTTATCTATAACAACATCTCTAATCCACTGATGCTACTGCAGAAGTCTTAGGTGCTACTGGTTGCTTTTGTGGCTTCTCAGTTGTTGGCCGGAAAGAACATCCTCTACTAGGTCAAATGGTTGAAACACATGGAAGGGAATATACCATGTGCACAGTAAAATTGCAGACTTGCATTCACCTCTTCCTCCTCCCTTCTGTCCCCTCAACTCTGCTCTTGGGACCACTGGAATAAGCCTGATGTGGGAACTCTAGGGAAGTCAATGGATCCATACTGGCGTAACAGAAAGCAGAAGGTAGCTGAGAGGCTCAAAGATCTGTGCTTGTGTATTACCCTTGACATTTCTGACCAAACTGCTTAGCTGACCACCTTTGGATTGTAAGTCTTAGTTTAGTGTTTCACACCTCCTACACTGAGAATGCCAGATGATGTCAGCTCACTCCTGAGCTGAAGGCGCCTGCTCCCCCATCCCATTCATTCATGGCAGGCAGCACAATACCTGGGCTCAGCCCAAAGTACTCCATGCCCCAGGGCCATGAGTGTACCTGGGCTTTTTACACCATGATTCTCATTACTTTAGCTTAGCACCACCCAGTAAATGTAACCCTTCTGTTTAAAGCACAGGAGGTTTTCCTGTGTTGGCATCAAACAAGATAACATGCTAATCCTTCTGTTATTAGTCAAACAGGGTCAAACTCAGATGCTTTGCAGTTGCAAAACTTCTCTGGCAAGTGTGGACACTGGTCTCCATCATGAATTCCCACAAAATCTAAGCTTTTGTTAAGAAAAATGAAAAAAAAATGGCCTTGGGGCTGCAAAAAACACCTTTTCAAACCCAAACTGAGTGCAAACTGATGTGACATTGATTTCCTGAATCTGCAGAGAAAGAGCTCCAGTGCTTGTCCTGCTCCTCCATTCCAGCGCTGCAGCCAGCACCCGCTGATGGAGATTGCCAACATCTCAACCTGTTCTCCAGTGGGTCCCCGTGCCATGCAGGTAAAGCCAACAATCCCCCAGATTTCATGATGAAGCTTGCAAAACCTAAAATTGGGGGCAGGAATGGGCACTGGAATGATTGAAAAGAGCTAGAGATCCTGAAGGAAGGAGGCTGAAGGAAAGGATGAGTAACAGAAATAGCTTGCTTGCTTCCTCTTCCAGAGAGGCAAGGAGGAGGGTGAGGGATGCTGAAAGGAGAACACACTTCTTTTTTCTCCCATGGCTATCAGGAAGTTGACAGGAAAAGACAGAACTGTTCTGATTCAACAGCTAGAAAGGGGAGTCTCACACTGAACAAACACTTACTAGCTATATAATGAACTGAGGAACTGCATCTCCAGGCAGTAATGTCCTTGCAAATCCCAAGTGCTGGCAGAAACAAAGGATTGAGCTTCTCAGGAAAACACTAATGGCAGCTTCTCTCCTTTTCCTTTAGTGTGCGTACCCACATCAGCCATGTTGGTATCAGTGCATTTCTTCAGAACATTTTACTGGTCTAAAATTGTATCAGTTCCCTTATATTTTCTCCAGTAAAATGGTGAACATCAGCCTGGTAGTTATTTTTAATTCTACCGTATTATATTTTCTGGATGAGAGTAAATATTACAAAATAATAACAAAATGTTTGTGGGGATGCATTTTTTTTCTCATATCAAGAATACCACAAGCTTTACTAATTCAGGGTACTCTTCTCTTGACCACTATCTTGTTCACCTGGTTAAGTCAACAGGAAAGGCACAGCCCTGCTAGTATCTCAGTGGTCAGTGGGAGCCACACAATCACTAAAACGGAGACTTTCCTCAATGTAAATAATGTAACTTTTTTTTTTTCTTCACTCCATTTGATTTGGCTTAAGCCACATAATGCAGAGTTCTGTCCCATCTGTCCCACTTAATTATAATAATTGCAAAACCTAAATTTGCTTCCAAACACCATTAATTAATATTATACTACAGGCTGGGTGGGGAAGGGGAGGAACTCCTCTCTTTCTGATTCCTAAGAGCCCCCAGCCAAAGCAAAACAAGGTCTGGAAGATTTTACATGATTTTTCAGTGTCAGTGCTGAAGACTTAATAACCACAGAACGTACTCTGTGGTCTTTAATAATTTCATATCATAAGCAAACATTGTTTGCTAGCAAACAATTTGCTAAAACATCTTAACTTGAATTTCTCTTTGTGCCAATGTATGGAAGATTTGTTCCATTTAGGAAATTTACATCAAAGTATATATAAGCCCTGTGTGCTGTATGCGATTAGAAATTTTTAACCGAAGTGTTACAGCTGTAGGTAATACCATTTCAGATCAGTTACATTTGCTCAATTCAGATTGCTCGATCAGGTTGCAGGTGGGGGGAGAAAAGCCATCTAGTGGGCAAAAATGTAATTAGATAACCAGAAAAATATTTTCAGGCAGGAAGCCTTTACTGGAGGACTTTTAAAATTTCATTATTCATCTGAAATACTGCTTATCTAGGAATCCTCTAGAAGTTTCCAGGAAATCAGGGTTTACTGGAGGGCAACAGCATAGGTCTCTAAGCCTAGGTTTTTGGCAGATTTTTTGATTAGTAATTGTCACAAAATATAAGAGCAGCTTTGTCCCCCCCCATCCCTCCAGAGAGTTTATCAGCATATTTCTTACAATGCTGCGAGGGTCATCAGTCGACTGAATATCTTAGCACTAGATTCAATGCTACGTGCCAAGCAGGCTGGCATTGCCACAGGGTTTAAATAGCTGAGCTAATATTTAAACTTTTGTCCCCTCTGATCCCTGAAAAATAATGTGAAGAGACTTTGTGACTTTGCAAACAGACAAGCCAAACTGCACTCGGAGCAGCCTTTGACTAAAATGATCTTTGAGATTCTCCAGGATGCGAGATCAGGGAAGTCCAGGGAGCGCAAGTGCAGATCAGGTGAAGAACCCCCCTCACAAACAAGCGTGTGCCACTCATTCAGCATCTAATGTAAAAAAGTGGGGAGAAGGGAACAAAAAAACCCCTCTCCTACCAATGTTATTTACAACAGTCGCTGGCCTTTGCTGAAATGCTGCCTACTAGGGTTGCAGTGGCCTGTGCAGTGAGTTAAGTAACTGAATATATCCCGAGCAAACAGCCTGAGCTCTGCGTTGCTCTCCTCTTCTTTCATTTGTTCTGGGGAGCATGGGAGAATAAATACAACAGCTTTTTTTTTTCTTTTCTTTTTTTTTTTTCCATGCAGTGTTTTCAGAGACCCAGCCCCCAAATTCATCCTCTTCTACCACAAGGTTCGGAGCATTTCACTAGGCACTTTCAGCTAATCTTCAAGAGCAGATAATGATCAGTTGTGCCCAGACAGGCCAAAGTATTGAAGCCAAAGTATAATTTCTGTGGGATTACAACAACACAAACCACCATTATCAGAGACTATACTGTGATGATGCAAGCAAACATCTGTAACTCCTGCTGCTCCAGGCAAAATCCTTTAGTGGGATTAGTGATCTGCCACTTAGATACTCCTTTAATGCTGAAACAACAGGTTTGGTTCCCTTTCCTGTAACCCTTTTGTTTGAGATAACAGGTAACTCCAGGCATTTCGTGCTCCCATGAAAAAAAAAAATCTCCCAATTAATCTTTCGAAATAGTTGGTTTCAGGAGCATCCCATGCAATGTCTTCCGCCACAGTCACCTTTGCAGGGGAATGCATTTACCCAGCGGTCTCAATGGTCTCCCTTTCCCATTAACCCTGCATATACACACTCAGACACATCACATAAGCAGTAGGTATCTCCTTCCATTGCTCATCTGTTTGTCCCAGCATGGGGACTATTTAAAACATCCCATTGACAGAGTCACCCCTCGCCCTGCTCAGACAACCCCTGCCTTGCTGGGTTCTGAGACAAGGGAAGAGAAGCTCCCGAGCTACCTTGCATAGACCTTCTCTGCTGTCTCTTATTCATCCCCCTCCTAATGAATCACAGCCTTTTCTCTCTCTTTTCATGATAACCAAATAAGGATTTCAGTGTTTGGCCCATTCACTACATTCTGTGTTTTAATACAGACAAGAATGGAATACAAAATACTGCCAAAAGTTTAGCAGCAGGGGCAACCTTTTTGCTATTTTCATGTCTACAGTTCCCGATTCAACAATGCCAACTTGCTGTTCTGCATGACCGCAAGGCAAGGAATTCATAAACAATAATAATAACTGTCCAACAGGCTTCATCCCAGCCATGCATAAGTGCAGGACTGGCACAGAGCAGAAAAATGCCACTTTGCTGCTTTACAAAGCTTGCAATATAAACTCTGCGCTGTCAGTTTAAAACTTTGGCATCTGTGTCTGCAAATGGGGAGGAACCCATTTTCAGATACTTGTGAAATATAAACTCCAGTTCTTGCCAAGCTCAGAGATAGATTTTTATTTTTAAAAGTTTCCTGAATATGTGAAGAAACTCACAAAGCCATTTTAGAGTTGTGTAGCTATGAAAAATGTGCATGTTTCTGTTTTTTTTTTTTTAGAAGCATTCTCAATCATTGTAATTATTCCTTGAGAATGCTTTTTTTTTAAAAAAAAAAAAAAACGGAACCATGGCTATTTTTCACAGCTACAAACCCCTAAAACAGCTCTAGAGCTTTCTGTGAAACTTAACCAAAAAATTGCCTTTCAGCTAAGAACAGTAAAAATAGATCAAAAACCAATTAGCCCACATGGCAGAAGACAGGTGTGCTTTGGATGTGGTATTTATACAAAATCAGGATAAGCATTTTTTTTTTCACTTTTACACGGATTCCTGAAAACTATAAATATCACAGAGCTCTTCCTGCCAATGCCCATCACATCCATTTAAAACATCGGCCACTCACAGAATAACCTTAGGATGCAGCCTGAAACATTTCGTCTAGCCTCCTACCAAGTTATAAAAGTGAATTAACATTAAAAGCAGCAGACTGATGGGTGAATTATGGTAACAACAAGCCTTCAAAAGCAAAAACAAGTAAACTCCTTTGGAAAGTGCAGCCGGAGAGAAGGCTGGCAACTCTGAAACCAATTACCACTGCTTTAGTGTTACACCTGTTTAAATTAATGCCAAATCCAGCACAGAATTATTTACATTATGTTATTAACAAAGGGACATGTGAGTAATGGGAAAATAGAAACAGTTTATGCAAAACAGGCTCTACTGAAACCAGTTAAAACTTCAGGTATTTGTGGTGGAAAGCAAAGGCTGTGGTCAGACTTGCTGCTCTGTCTGACCCTGAGTCAGGGGTTCCTGTTCCCTGAGTCCCTTCTAGCCACTGGTCACTGTCCCCAAGCTGCCTGACTTGCACCAGAGTAAATACTCATGCAATTGCCTCCTATGCAATTCAGTCAGAATGATCTTTCCTCTTTCAATACTTGTAACAGAGGTTATTTTAAAACTATATTGCTCAAGCAGAAACAGATTTAGGGACCAATCATACAAGGAACTGTGCCAGGAGATCCAAAGCCCTTTGCAGGCACATAGCAGGTAACAAGCAAAGGGGAAGAGGCTGAGACCATCAAATTCTTCCCCAGGCCATAGTCTTACTAAAAAATGAGAGATCAAGATATTGTTGTTGGAGCATACAATTCCTCCTTCCTCTCCTTCCTTCCTTCCTTCCTTCCCTCCTTCCCTCCTTCCCTCCTTCCTTTCCTCCCTATTGTTGAGTATTTAAGTACCTTCATACAAGATGATCCCCACTGTATGAGACACTAATGTATTAAAGCATGTCACAGGCAAGAAAAGAATATTATAGAATCACAGAATCACAGAATGGTTTGGGTTGGAAGAGGCCTTAGAGATCATCTAGTTCCAACCCCCCTGCCATGGGCAGGGACACCTTCCACTAGCCCAGGTTGCTCAAAGCCTCATCCAGCCTGGCCTTGAACCCCTCCAGGGATGGACCAAACACAAGGCTGGGAGCTGGACATGGCTGCAGGAGCCTGCCAAAGCTGCCCAGCAGCAGGGATACCCACAGAGTCCAGGTCCCAGCTCCTTCTCCACAGCATTTCTTCTTGAATACCCTGCCTTCCTCTCATGTGTAAGATCTTGTACAATTCCTGATGGTTTGGGCAGGTGGCCATCAACGGAAATTGGTAGATGACCTGCAGAAGTAGGTTTTCAAAACCAAGCCCTCCTCCTCACTAGTCTGATCCTATCATTGGAAAATGCCAGCCCATCTCAGGCAGATGGCTTTGGTCAGGCTTCCCCAACACCGGCTTTAAATTTAAGCTAAAATCCCTTTTCTCTCAATTCAGCCTTTTGTGATGCATCTACTTTAATTCAGAAATGGTTTCTCAAGACAGTGGAAAAATCAAGCTGTCTCCTTTACTTTCAGCAAGCACATTTGACGGTTTTGACCTTGTGATAACTATTGTTCATTCTTGTCACAGCCAGGATACACGTAATTCACTGTGATTATTTGTTTAACTCAGTAATATTGCAGAAAAGACATCTCTGACACCAAAAAAACCTCCAAACCAACCCTTACAGAAGGACTTACTCTGTCCAAAGATGGTACATAAAGAGCAGTGAGTTTTCACAATTTGAATTGCACTAGAGCAGCAAAGGGCTCTTCTCCATTCCCATACCTGAACACAAGCACTATACAGATAAGAAAACAGAGGTTTTACAACAAACCAGACAGACTGCTGCACCCTAGCAAAGCTCTGGGGAAATTAGGAACGGAATTAAACATTTTATAACATGCAGCACAGAACAACAAAAAAAGGCAGAATTCAATGTTATGTTCAATGCAGATCTCAGAGGACTTTGCCAGATCCTCGCTGTCTCCTGAAGAAACGCTCATTCCAAGAGTGGTTGAACACCACAGAGTGACCATGGGCTCCGACAGAAGTCTGTGAATCTGTTCCCAAGAAGCTCCCAACTGTGCTTCAAAACCCAAGATGACTGCCATTTAAGGTTCTCCAGGGCTGAAAAAGTTTCCACATAAGATTTTCCTCTCGCAACCAAGAACACCAGGACCCAGAAAGAGTTCCAGCTGATTTTCCAAGCAGTAAGTGACTGGCTTTCTCAAATACAGCTGCTTTCTTCATTAGAAGACTAAAAATAGTTCTGCTTCTAGCAGGCTGACTTCCTTTTAAGCATTCTGCCATATCCATGTGTGTATTTCATTCAGGGTTTCTGCATGTCTATGCCATTGTGATTCTATTTCAGCCTTTAAGTACATTCAAGAAATTTTTCATTTCCCTCTCCCATATTCACTCCAGATGTCCTGAACTGTCCAAAACTGTTTCATGTTAAGGGAATTTGTAAGGATATTCTGGCGTTCAC
Source organism: Pterocles orientalis (assembly GCA_011057875.1). NCBI lineage: Eukaryota > Metazoa > Chordata > Aves > Pterocliformes > Pteroclidae > Pterocles > Pterocles orientalis. The sequence goes on along the minus strand of WKFP01014223.1, from coordinate 730,496 downwards.
ATTGGTCCCATCTGCTTCAGTATTTTCAGGAAAGATCGACTTTCTTCCCCCAAGTGTTAGCAAATACGGACAAGGAGTTTATGGGTTTAAAACAGCCATGATTAACAGTAGATATTTTGGTTGTACCTTGTGCAATGAGAATAACTAAATATTGCCGTATCAGGCTTTTCATTTGACTGACACCCTCACCAGAGCTAGGCAGTATCACAGCAACGCATTTGCTTCTGCCCCAGGAAAGGTTCCAACTAGAGACATCATACCCAACCTCTGCTGAGTATTCCCACTGAAGTTAATGGAAAAGTTCTTCAGGCTTTGGTGATCATTCCTGCATCCACACAAGTTCACGGATATCCCACTGATACAAAAGGAAGCCACCCTTCAGACAACAGGTAAAAAGTCACTTCATTGAGAAGATCAGTAAAAAGGGCATTAGGGATCAGCTCCATTGTGTATGAGGAACCAAAGTTCAGCAGAGTTTAACTCCTAAAATTACAGCCCGAGGTATATTTACTTTTCCAAAGTTTTGGTCATGATGCGTGTAATGGGTTTACCCCTGGCTGAGAGCCAACCCCACACAACTGCTCTCTCACCCTTCCCCCTCCCAGGGATGGGAGAGAGAATTAAAGGGGCAAAGTGAAAAAAGACTCATGGGTCATGAGATAAGAACAATTTAATAACTAAGCTACAATTATGTTGAAAATAATACTATACACAAATATACAAACGAGTGATACACAGTGATACTGCTCACCACCCAATGACCAAGGCTCAGCCTGTTCCTGGCTAATGATCCTTCACTGAATCTGTCCAGGATGAAGCTGGAAAGGAATAGGGATCCTAGGAGTTGGGATATTTCTGGACAAAAAGTATTTGCATAGGCATTACAAAGCTTTAGTAGCATTTCTGCCCATCTTTAATCTTCTTGCAAGTGTAGGTGTGTTATCTAATAAATTTAAACAAGTACAACCTAATACAGATAAGCTGGTTGCAAAATTTTTATGCCAGGGAAGATAATTAAAAGAGAACTCCAGGTCTTTTTTTTTTCCAATCTTGATTTTCAGTTATGTGAATTGCTAAATGTATTTTAGAATGCAAAAGTATCCACAAACCGTTCTAATCTTCTTTATTTCTAGAAGAGTTGAGGTTGGTCACAACCTCACAGTTTCAAATCAAAAGTTGTTATGAGGATGGTATTGCTTTTGACTTTGAAGAGGAAAGAGAGAAGGGAAATACACTGATACCCAGGTCGCATTATTTAAAATAAATTATGATAAATGGCATCTACCCTCTCCCTCAAATGTATACTAGATAGGTCCCTACAGGGTAAATTGTCTTGGCCATTTTCCATGATGCTAAAAAATGTAGCTTTTATCTCTTCCTTCTTAAATAGGAAAGAACTCACAAGAAAGCCAACACAAGTAGAAAGCAAATTAATCCAGCCATGTTTTGCTCTGAACTATGCTGCTGTGCTCCTACAGTAACGCCAACCAAGAGCAAAATTTGGCTTGCTGTATCTTTTCCCTCTAAATGTCTTATTCTGAGCATAAACTATTCTATTTTCTGGTTAAACATTACATGGAATGTGTTAATTTCTGCTTCAGCTAATTTAGCTACACTAAATGCAAATGCTTCCTGTACTTATGAATACAATCTGTTCATAGTGAATAGTTTTGAAGATTTGGATGAGTTAAAACAGCAACAGTATCCATGTGGGACCAATCTTGCCTGGACAACTCTTATGCTTTGATTCATAAATTCTTTCCATAGGAAGTATCTGTGGAAAATCTCCAACACATCCAGAAATGCACAACTCAGTTGCTCAAGTTATCTGGAGTTCTTAACACTTATTGCTTCTCCCTTTATTTCTTACTTTTATACAAGCATTGGCTTTTGGGTTCACATGAGACCCCTTTTATGTTTATTTTCCATTATTGTAGAATGTGTGTTTTTAATAACTGTAATAACATTTGTCATTAGTACTACCACATGAACCTATTAAAAGCAACTTCCAACTCTGAGTATCTGATTTCTGCATCTAATGGGTGTGCTATGACATCTCTTCACCTGCTGTCACCATTCTGCATGTTTGACTTCCTCTGCGGAATGAAGACCCGGTTACTTGAGTATAAAACAAGTGTTCAATTATCTGACTGAGAGCTTGGAATTTCAGGAAATCTTGAAAAAACACTCAGGCTTGAGAAAGGTGAGGGTGACAGCGGTGGGAGCACAATGATAAAGCTGCAAGTGAACTTCTGAGACCCGTAGCATTTCTGATCCAGAAAAAAAATGGAGCAGAAGAGCAAAGGGGGTGAGTATGGCTACTGGGATGTCAGAACATGCCCAAGTTGTCAAAGACATTGGAGCCTGAAGGAATTTTTCTACTCCAACAGTACATATTGGAGGCGTGAGCCTTGTGCTCAGTTGCCCAGAACAGAGAGCGTAAGCATACCTGGGTAGTTTTCTGCTCATCTCTAGCAATTTGTCGTGGTCTTCGTGCCAGGAGAATTCAGCTCTTTACACCAGATTTTGCAGAGACTCCTCAGGTAGCTCCTGTCCATCCAGCCATTGATGCAGCAGTACCAGGTGGTGCCTTCACATGAGGAGTTCTTCTGCAGCTCAGTTTAGTTCTACCAACGTTGCTTGTGATGTCATCCTACCAAAGGAGTCCAAATCTTTCCTGAGTTAAATCTTACATAAGTTTTATAAGAACTTTAGACATCTGACAGCAAATTGCAGCTAGTCAAGAAGAAAGAAGAAGAAATGAGCACATATGGTCTATGTGGGTCCAGGAATATAGTTTTTAAGTCATGATGGCACCTTATTAAAATCTCTTGTCAGTCAAAGAAAAGAGTAACAGCTTAAGACCTTTTCACAGAGCATTTGTCCTCTGATGTTTGTATTTGTCAGACTTGAGTTTATTCAGTCTTTCTTCTCTTTTATTTTCTGCCTTCTTCAAATGGTATTTGTTCTTCGTGATTCCACTGCTCAACACTCAGGCAGGTTCAGGGGTACAAGTTAATGCCTACTGGATATTGTCCCCCATGTCTGAGCAGCATTTTTCTCATGCTTTGTACAATTCTTGACTGGCTATTTCTCTCCAGGTTAGACCAATAATTGCAAATACCATCAGATTTCTCACCTCCCAGACCAAGACAAGACTGTAGCTCATTCTTCCTCTTAGCAGGAATGCTGTGGCAGCAGAATTCTTTGGGCAAGCATTCTGTGGGTTACTTTTAAAAACCCAATTAGTCTTATGCAGAGTATGTCTAGAGTAGAAAAGAGCCAAAACCAGAAATCCTTTCTCAGATCTAGCTATACCAGTTGAAGATGATCTTTCCAGCTGCCTCTCACCCTTGCCAGAGGTTACAGCAAGCTGACTTGCTAGCGAGTGAGTGTGCTGACTAACATAAATATTCTCTATCGTCAGTATAGTTCCTTCCTTTCTCTCATTGGATTGCCTAAGCAGTGTTAGCTACTTTGTACAGTATCATCACATTTGCAGGGCTTGGTTCTCATGGGGGAATTAACCACCCCAGTGTCTGGTGGAGGGACAACACAGCAGGACGGTAAGCAATCCAGGAGGTTCCTGGAGAGCATGAATTACAACTCTCTCCTCCAACTGACAGAAGACCCAATGAGGAGAGATGCTCTGCTGGACCTCATATTCACCAACAAGGAGGGGCTCATTAGGGATGTCAAGATCAAAGTCAGCCTTGGCTGAAGAGACCATGAAATGGATGAGTTCAGGATCCTGAGGGCAGGGAGGAGGGTGAAAAGCAAGCTCACAACACTGGACTTTAGGAGAGCAGACTTTGGCCTCTTCAAAGATCTGCTCAGAAGAGTCCCATGGGATAAGGCCCTGGAGGGAAGCAAGGCCCAGGAAGCCTCGATAATATTTCAGGGATCATCTCCTCCAAGCTCAAGAGTGGTCCATCCCAATGATTTCCAAAAATGCCACAAGGCCTGAACAAATAGGTTCTAGCCAAACTCAAACACAAAAAGGAAACATATGGAGGGTGGAGGCAAGGATGGGTAACCTGGGAGGGATAGGGAGACATTTTCCAAGCATCCAGGGACAAAGTTATGAAATCCAAAGCCCAAATGTTACTGAATCTGGTGAGGGATGTCAAAGACAAAAAGAAGGGCTTATATAAGTGGAAAAAGGAAGGTTGGGGAAAACGCAGGCCTATTGTTCAACAAGACTGGGGCACTGGTGACACAGGACATGGAAAAAGCTGAAGCATTGCATATTTTCTTTGTCTCGGAGCAAGACCAGCCTTCAGGAAATCCCAGGTCACAGAGACTGGGGAGAAAGGTTGGAACAACGAAGATGTACCCTTGGTGGAAAGAGGATCAGGTCAGGGAACACTTAAGCAAACCAGACATATAAATTCATGCATGGGCCACGAGAGGATGCACACAAGTGCTGAGGGATGTGGCAGATGTAATTGCAAGACCACACTTGATAATTATCTTTGATCAATCCTGGCAACTGGGAGAAGTCCCCAAAGACTGGGGGAAAGCACATGTCATTCCTGTCTTCAAGAAGTTCAAGGAGGAGGACTCCATGGACTACAGGCTGGTCAGCTTCACCTTGAGCCTGAGAAGGTGATGGAGCAGCTAATCCTGGAAACCATTTCCAGGCACATTAAGGAAAAGAAAATCATCAGGAGCAGTCAGCATGGATCCACCCAAGAGGAATATGCAGTAGGCTGAACTTGAATTTCTTCCCGATTACAAATAAGTTTAAAAAGTTAAAATCCCTTCGTAAGAAATGATCTCTGTACTTAGTTCACAGAGCATTTTTCTCAAACTCTCAGTACATCCTGAGTAGTTTAGCACAATACTAGCAGTTTTGATTTCAGGGGTGAAGGAGACTGTTAAGAAATGTCAAAGATTACCTTGCCAGATTACCTTGTCAAGATTACAAGCTTGCCAGTTTGTAAACATGAAAGAAAACACACATGGCATTTGACTATGCCCTGATACTTGCTTATCAGTCCGAGCAAAATGCAGGTATGACAAGTGTTCTCATTTAAGTTGTAGTTATTACCTCATGCTTCATCCCTTCTGTTGATAGCAACCTTGTCATGCAGCCAAACAAACAACCACCGGCATAAACAGAATCGATCATTCTTGTTCTTATAGTACAGAAATGCACATAATAAACCCCATCAATTCCCACAGAGATACACTTTAAAACAGTTAAATTGCAGCTATGAAAAAGAGACATAAAACAAAAATAGGCTAACAGCATCTAAAGCTATTCTGTTGAGATGTCTGCAGCTGTAAATGAGTTAGTTTGGCTTTTGGAGTTACAGTTTACAGACACATCTATACAAGATTATAGTTATGAGTTACCGCTGTGTATGTTTAATGGATTTTTCCTGCTCTCTGGTACTGTAAGTTCCTAGTCTGGAGCTTTGCTTCTTGCCAAATCTAATCAGCTAATACTGTGTTTTACAATGTTGACTTGTTAGCTACTAAATTTTGGATTCTCAGGCCAAGGAATGAAAGAGTGAGTGCTACACGGTTGATTTGATTATGTGAAAACTGAAAACTATTTTCATCTGTTTGTGCTATAGATTTACTGCCTTGTGAAAGTCAAGAGGCTTACGCTTCTGCATCTCAGATAAGTATTTTAATGTCCCTATTTAGATGCGATTTAAAGTACAGCTGACTGTTCTGTCTTAACTTCACACATTATTGCCTTCTTAGTAGCCCTCACACGGCTTCTGTTAGCCTATGGCCAGTCCAGGGCCCTATCTTAAAACCCTTTTTCCTGCTAATAACCATTATCAAATGCTAACACATGTGAACTCCTCCTCACCCAGTCACTACCTTAACTGATGATGACATTAAGAAAAAATCTGAAACACTGCCTTTGGATAGTGTCAGCTTTTATTCTTCTTTTTTTAATCTTCTGCCACTCTTATTGAATATATGGCTGCTGCCTAATAGGATCTATAAGCAGTCTGGTGGAAAGCACCTTTCATTTGCATCAAATTGGACTTTCAGTGACACCAGGAATTTGAATTACTAAAGTATGTTTGTTATGGCTCTGCTTAGTGACCCCTAAGAGGCAGCTCTTGAAATGCCACCACTAACCTGAACTAAGATTTGGGACAGTACAATGATGAACTAAACATCAGACACAGAAATCTCCAGCATAAGTTCCCTGTACAGAGTTCCCAGGATCAGGCTTAATTTGAGAAAGGTGATTTGTATTGCACCATACATTTAAATAAATAGTACCTATGTCATCAAAACAGCAGTATCCTTTATACTACCTCTGTATAAGAACAGCACTACCAGAAAAAACTGAGAAAGTCTGATTTGGAGTTTATGAGAGGTATAAAATCTATAGCAGAGCTTTTGTGTGGCACAAGGGACTGCTGGAAAAATTAGTGTGAAGTTAAAAGATGGAATTTCCAAAGGGAGTCAAGCAACTTTCAGCATAGACTGCAGATGAGCCATGAAGTGACAGTTTGATGTGGTTTTACTGGCAGTAACCAAAGACAGGCAAATACTAGTCCTGTGAAAATTTTATCCATCTTAGTAACTGGGTTCGTCTTTGTACTGCTTGTCTCTCAAAAGCACGTATTAAAGTACTGCAAAATGCAACACATGACACCAATCAGCTTCAAACATCTGTTGTGTAGCATGTGGGAAAGCACACCTCAGAATTTCTAAGGAAAGCTACCTTGTAAATAGGCAGGAAAGCTTTACTGATTCTCTTCTGCAGGGAATTAAATCCAACTAAAAACCACAATTTTTAAAAACTAGGAAAACTAGATATGGAAAGCAGGAAACAGCAGAAGCTCCCTCTCGCCTTGTGCCTTCTTAATACAGAAGCATTTACATTCATCAGCAGACAGCTGCCTTTTCATTGCCCGTCAATCACCCTACACAGCCCGATGAGGGTATTTCAGCAACTCCTCCATGACCACGGAGCCCAGAAGCACTTCTCAGCTCTGGAGCCCAGCAGCGGCTGTCGCTGCATGCAGACGAAGCGTAGTCATGCACCACCTCTTCACACCCAGCCCTGCTCCCTGATCCCTGCAGGAAGGCAATTCAGGCATGAGGTCAGGAGGGCTGGGCAAGGGGTGCCAGGTGCCCAGCTGAGATGCAGCCGCAGCAGCTGGCAGCGATTTGCGGCTCTACTACGTGTTTCACCAGTCAGCGAGTCAAGTTACGGCATGATTCGGATGTGTGGGGTATGTCGTAAGCCCGGCTCAGACTCGAAAGGTGATCAGCCCTGTCACTGCTACAAATTGAAACCATGATGTAAGCGGAGGAGGGGATGACAGCATTATTAATAAACAGTGGGGTAGCATCTGCAGAGCAGATGAACCCTACTCAAAGTCATGCTCTCTCTGCTGACCTTACTGCTTGAGGTAAGCCAGCCAGAGGGTATAATCCCTTCTGACATTGCTTCCCCATCCAGATTGCCAGGGCAGGCCCTAAATACAAGCAAAACAGATGCCTATTCTGGGCAGCCAGTATTTTTTCAAAGGCACTTGATAGGAACATCTGTAAATCCCTTGATCGCTGCAGCAATTTGGAGATCAGGCAGGCTGTGGGCAACCTCACCACTCCCTCCAGCCTGCGCCGATGCACCCCACCGGCCATGCCGCTTGCTGCTTGCGATCTGCTGAATCCCAAGATTCAAAACCCAAGAGGTTTATCTGATGTCTAAACTAAACTTTTATACCCGTACCATGTGTAATGCAAGGATTTATTTAATGATAAGCATTTGATATTTATATAACCAGAGACGAGAGAGAGAGAAAAAAAATCTGTCAGAAATAGCTCTACAGATGAGTCTTCTCATTGTCTAACAAGCTTTTCATTGTTTTTAATTTTCATTTCTCTCCATGGTTCAGGACACTTTGAAAAAAAAATCTATTCAGCAGTTTCCCACTCATAATTCGAGAAAGGGAGCCATGTATTATAATAGAGATAATTAGCTTTGACTGAAAATAATAAGCTTGGCACCAAATATCCCCCACTACTGCACAGAATAACCATTTGTCGTCTTATATACTCTCCATCAAGCTTAATTACTGAACAGTAATTACTAACCTGTTGAAAGAACAAAAGAAAATGCAACCAGCTCTGCACTGAAATAAGGAGAATGTCACTGGTTGTAATAAGCAGCTCTTAGTTGCCCCCTCTTAGAGCACATTTACTTCCTGTTTAGACCCTGACTCAACACATATGCCTGTAACTCCCCAAAAAAGAAAATACCTCCACAGACAGTCCAGTCACAATGGTTAGGTCCCACCTCATTAGGCCAAATGTCTGTTCAGTTGGACTGAAGGAACGGCACCTATTTGGGGATTTCTGGGAAGTGAAAAGAGCAGTGCCTGTCCCAGGCTGTGTGCTGCAACACAGCAGCTCTCCATATGCTGGACAGCTTTGCTTGTCTACTCTTCTGACCCACCAAACTTCTCCCTGGCTGTTATTCTGTCTCTTCTCAAAAGATATGCTGTCAATCACGCCAAAGAAAAATTAAACAAATGCAGCCCTCTATGTTCAAAGAATAACATGTGCTTAAAGGGTTTGAAATATAATCTTTATCTCCAGAAACGTACTGCATTCATTAAAACATTTCTCCCTGGTTCCACCGTGTTCCACTGTTGCTTCTGCTTAAATTCACTCAGGGACCTTCACCTCTAATAGCTGATTAAGCCCTGGTAAAAAAGCAATGAGTGGCACCAGCCACTTTTTGCTGCTCAAGGTGTTCCCCAGGCCATAAAATAACCTGTATTTGGGAGAGTTTGTACAGCTACCTGAGAAAGAAGAGGAAAGTCTCATTGGTTTCCTTCTATCCTGTTCTGTTCAGGTCCCTGTCCCTCTTTCTGTCTTTGCCAATGGGAGCTGAAGGAACCTGGTGACTTCCAGACACCATCAGTGATTTTCAAAACCCGGACTGCCAAAAGTTGTTAATGCTCATTGAATCCAGGGACTGGAACAATGCCACACAGCATATGCAAGCATTCACAGCTAATCAACCCAGCTGAAATTTTGGATATTGAATATTCTCTGGGAAACTGTTTGCAATCAATCCACAGCATGTAAACAGCACAACCCTCTCACCTCCAAAAACCCCAACAAGCTATAAAGTAATTCATTGCTTAAATACAACCAAAAAACACAACCTAGAAAACCTCAGAACCTCTGATCTGAAGCACTCAACAAGCATGAATTACACTCTGCCTCAAATAATGCAACATTTAAATCAGAAGAGGTTTGGGGCTTTTTTTTGAGCTCTTGACTTTTCGCCTCCTGCACTGGAAGCCTTAGGGTCATTATGTTTCAGGGTTTTTTTACCACAATCACGAGGCTTAGAAATTGCCTTTTCCCCCCACTTTTTAAATCATTGCTTTTCTCCCCCAGCCACACAATCCCAGATGGTACAAGCCTTAAGGAAAATGCAACAAAGACTCCAAGAATCGTTTCCAACCAGTGTGTTCCCTTCCACCGGTGGTCATGCATTGCTAGAAGTTATTCAAGTAACTAGGAGGGGGCCTCCCAAAACTACAAGAACACCAACAAATGCAGAAGCCATGGCACTCCTGATTATTCCATGCACAGAGAGAAGGGGGATGATGTATTTTAAAAATAAAGGGGAAATTTCATAGCCTAATGGCTATGTCATTAGTGGGTTTGGTATAGCAGAGTAGGATGAAATCACCAATGTTTTCTGCAGCCTTTGCTTGGCTACAAACACTATAGCAGTATATTTTTATTAAAAGTAAACACATTTTTCCTCCCCAAAAAACCATTACCTACATGTAATTTGATACTGTGCTTTAACATTTCATTAGTGAATTTAAGAGATGTTTATAGCAGGACTGGAGCCTCACAGCTACTTCAGTTGCAAATGAAAAGTTAAAACATCAGTAACATTTTCTTGATGAAGCAACTGAGAGGTGTATCTGATCACTACCTAACAAAGAAAGGCTACAAAAAAGTTTTAGTACAGCATTCACCATTTAGAATAACACAAAATCAGGCCAGAGCATCAGAAACTAACGGAATGCATTAAAATGTTCAGTTATGGGCTCATTCTGTGTGTCACCATAAATTTCCCATACTAGCTGAAAAAAAATCCCAAATCACTTCAATGGGATTGTTTAAAAATTTCCAGTTTTCCCACCTTCCTGATTCATTTCTTGTTTAACCACTGATCTGCATTTCTCTTGGTTCTTTTCCAAGCAGCACTTTTCTGCAATGCACATTCTCTAACTGGACCACTAAAAAAAAAAAAAAAAAAAAAAATCAGTTGTAAGTTGTAGAGTCCAGATCTATAAATCCAGATAACATCTCCATGGGTTTTCAAACACAACAGGCCTTTAGTATGTCTAGGATTTATATAGTTTGACTCGGTACTCTTCTGGAAGTCTGCTTTCACACACTCCAAACTAGCTTGCTTTAGCCTGCTTGAATCACAGTGAAAAAGCCCACTCAGGAAAAATACCCAAAAAACCCACAAGCAAACTAGTTATCTGGAAGTAGGACAGGCCTATGCCAAAACCATAAAATCAAACGTATCCCAACTTTGGGAATACAGACCTCAACTTCAAATCTATTCTCCCCATGTCTACAATAGGTCTCAGAAGGCTAATTTGTGTAATTATTTCTACTGGTAATTATGCTGTTGGGTCACTAGTGCCTTTTGGCTGTTTTGATGCTTTCAGGAAAGGAAGTGGTTTCTGGAGACAAAGAAAAATGGAGCATAACTCTTTTCGTTTGGAATTGTTGCTTTCCTCACTAGGTTTTTGCCAAACCACTATCCATCATATTCGAGAAGTCGGGGCACTCTGGTGAAGTTCCTGCAGACTGGAAAAGGGAAAACATAACCCCCATTTTTAAAAAAGGAAATAAAGAAGACCCGGGAAACTACAGGCCAGTCAGTCTCACCTCTGTGCCTAGCAAGATCATGGAGCGAATCCTCCTAGAATCTATGCTAAGGCACATGGAAAACAAGCAGGTGATTGACGACAACCAACATGGCTTTACCAAAGGGAAATCGTGCCTGACGAATTTGGTGGCCTTCTACGACAGAGCCACGGCACTGGTGGACAGAGGAAGGGCAACAGACATTATGTACCTGGACTTGTGCAAAGCTTTTGACACAGTCCCACATGACATCCTTGTCTCTAAGTTGCAGGGACATGGATTTGACGGAAGGACCACTCGCTGGATAAGGAACTGGCTGGATGGCCGCACTCAAAGAGTGGTGGTCAATGGCTCAATGTCCAAGTGGAGACCAGTGACAAGTGCTGTTCCACAGGGGTCAGTACTGGGACCAGTGTTGTTTAACATCTTTGTTGGAGACATGGACAGTGGGATGGAGTGCACCCTCAGCAAGTTTGCTGATGACACCAAGCTGTGTGGTGTGGTGGACATGCTGGAGGGAAAGGATGCCATCCAGAGGGACCTTGACAGGCTGGAGAGGTGGGCCCATGCAAACCTCATGAAATTTAACAAGGCCAAGTGCAAGGTCCTGCACATGGGTCGAGGCAATCCCAAGCACAAACACAGGCTGGGCGGAGAGTGGTTAGAGAGCAGCTCTGAGGAGAAGGACTTGGGGGTATTGGTGGATGAGAAGCTCAACATGAGCCGGCAGTGTGTGCTTGCAGCGCAGAAACCAACCGTGTCCTGGGCTGCATCAAGAGAAGCATTAGCAGCAGGCCAAAGGAGGTGATCCTCCCCCTCTACTCTGCTCTCGTGAGACCCCACCTTGAGTACTGTGTTCAGATGTGGGGCCCCCAACATAAAAAAGACATGGACCTCTTGGAGAGAGTCCAGAGGAGGCCACAAAGCTAATCAGAGGGCTAGAGCACCTCCCCTATGAGGACAGGCTGAAAGAGTTGGGGTTGTTCAGCCTGGAGAAGAGAAGGCTCCGAGGAGACTTAATAGCAGCCTTCCAGTACCTGAAGGGGGCTACAGGAGAGATGCGGAGGGATTCTTGATCAGGGAGTGCAATGGGAGAACAAGGGGTAACGGGTATAAGCTAAAAGAGGGTAAATTTAGACTAGACATTAGGAAGAAAGTTTTCACTATGAGGGTGGTGAGACACTGGAACAGGTTGCCCAGGGAAGTTGTGGATGCCCCATCCCTGGAGGGGTTCAAGGCCAGGCTGCATGAGGCTTTGAGCAACCTGGGCTAGTGGATGGTGTCCCTGCCCGTGGCAGTGGGGTTGGAACTTAATGATCTTTAAGGTCCTTTCCAATCCAAACCCTTCTATGATTCTATGAGTCTCACCACCCTGATTCCCATACACATTCCAAAGAAATCACAAAAATTATTCTACCTCTATGCATATATAAATCTGACTTCTTGTTGAACAGAAGCTGCAAGACTTAAGATGATAAACTTTCAAAAAACCTTCACTTTTGCATGCATCCAAACTTTTGAACAAATCTGAAAAAGAGAGATACAAAATGCGGGTATTTCGACACAAGCACTCTTAGCATCTGACAATCTTTTGACTGAATTTTCTCTTCAAGACTCATACCAATATCTCTGTTAAAAATCTCACAGTAACTCTTTTTAGAATAGGTGGATTATCAGATTCTCTGGTGCAAACACAGCACGAGCCACACACAGATGATATGTTATATGTTTATTCTTACACAGAAAAGGCTGCTATATACTTTCAGTCCGAGCATCTTTTTGACTTCATCACAAATTCTTTCCCCTTTAGAAGACTTCATTAAGGATATAAGATTGGCTGCAAAAAGAAATGCATTGCAAAGAACTTCTCCAAGTTATAACTGTCTACACAGCTGATTCAACAGGACACGCGGAACTGGATATCAAGAACAATGCACACATCCTTATAGAACGAAATGGAAGTTCTCACATTCTCAGTTAATACAGATTTTTTTTTCCAGAATATTTTTATATCTAGGCTCATTATTCAGGTTGGAACGTCTCAACAACTTCGCCCTCTTCTGGCTTTACAACTTACCCCACATGAATAATGTAATGACTGGACACATCTCTAGGATTTTATGCGCATTCTTTTAAAAAAACTTTAAATGTGGTCAGAGGTATTGTAAAACTCTCTCTGTGAAAAAAGCTGTCAGCTGACCTGGAACTTATTAGTCATAATAAAAAAAAAAATAACCAAGTGAATTAACATTTGCCTTTGCGAGATTCTCTGCTATGTACAAATAGTGCTCTACAGTATTTCTCTATCAGGTAGATCCTTGCTGCTTATAATTTGGCTTTGACGATGCTTGGCTGCTGCTGGCCACCTGATCTATATTCCCTCACTCTATTCTTCTCCTGAAGAAAAGGTCAAATGTTAACATCCTTGTTCGTGTATTCAGACCGGTGCATCTTTCTTGACTTAATGCTGCAGCCTGACCAATGCCCTTTGCTTTAAGGGCAAAAACCACAAGTGAACAAGAACTGATCAGTACGTAAGGAAACAGTGCCATCCCACCAGCTTCTCCAAAGAGCAGTATACAGGTTTTTTCCCTTCTGCTTTGCTGTTTTAACCACAAAGCATTACAATTTCTTGCTGGAAGCACCAAAGGAGAAACAACTGCTGCTGGAAATACTCAGCCCATATATTTGCTGGATTATTAAAGCCCTACCTCTGCTGTAATCCACACAGGACTCCTAGGCTCCCTCTTCCTCCTAGTACTGCAACCATCTCATCCTATGTCCTTTTCCAGTCTCTTTGCCCAGATAGGTCTATTTAGCCAAAATCTTGAAATCAGTACCTGCTCCTTGGTGCTAAAGGTATCTTCCACAGGGAACACCCCAGAAATTTAACCTCAAGAATATATAGATATAATGAGGTCTTTGTTTCCCTGCTCTAAACAATGCTGCAATGGTCAGACAGAGGTACAAGGGTTTCCATTGTCCTCCATGCAAACATTTAATGCTATGCTTTCCCTCCTCCAAATGAGAAATCATGTGTTGCTTGAAGTTTGACTAGTCATGCCCTAAAGCAAACACATCTTCCTCGATTAATGTGCCTACATCAGCCAAGAAAGCCTGGCTCTTTTCATTGGCACTCCTTGGCTTCCAAGTGTCCTGAATGAATCATCTTTCTTATTTCACGTCTGAGTAACTATGGATCTGCAGCTCCTTCACCTTTAGCAGTCAGTTCTGACAGAAGGTCAGCTCTGCACAAAATTACCAAAAACTCCTGTGTCCATCAGGTCCACTGAAACACTTTAAAAACTCATACAACTGGTTCCTTTTCTCAGTCACCAATTAACTTTCGCATTTACAAGTTTGTCTCATCTGAACGAGATAACAAAAAAAAACCAAACCCCAAACAAATCACTGTCAATAGTATAACAGAAGCCTGTAAGTTTCCACAGTTTAGCGTACACAGTGTCTGTGTCCAAAGCCTGGGCTGCTGGGGCACAGAAAGGAAATTAACACCTCTTCTCCCATGACAGAGTCCTTATTTCAGGCTCATACTAAACACAGGCGGGTAGTGTAGCTTGTAATGAGTAAATAACTGCAGTGCTGCCAGTCCTATAACTCTCCTATATAGGAACATACAGGAAAACTATTTTATACCTCTTACAAACCCCATTTTGAAGGTATGGATCACAGTTGTGCCAGAGCATCCCAGTCATACAGCAGCAAGTCCTGATAAAGCTTCAGAGACTTTTTTTTCACAGCTGTAGGAAGGGTATCTGAATGTAGAGTCTTAATAGATATCAAAAACTGATGGCCTGAAGGAAGCATAAAGCAGAGGTCAGCATTCTGGGACCCAGAGGTGGGTGAGCTACAGCTGGTTTCCTACACATGGCTTGTGTGTGATTTTACACAGGGATCCCTAGAGCTGACGTTATTGGATCTTATTTATTCTTGGAAAACTCAGGGATGAAAATTTGGTCTACATCTCTCGGTCAGTGGGCCTTCAGCTCCAGCACACCTAAGACTTCTCTGAAAACAGAAATTCTGAGTCCAAATCATATGAACATGTTGGAAAACTTTTCCATGAGATCACCAAAGAGTTAGATGCAATGATTTAAGATTCCCACACATGGCTTCTGTTCAGAAGGATGCCCACCCTGCGCTGGCTATATTGCCTCCTGTCTGCTTTTGTGACTTTGGCAAAACAGGAAAATAATGGGATGCTACAGCCTCTTTTCCCCACACCTCACTCCCTTTTGCATGTTTCTTCCCGTCAGAGGGAACACTGCTGTACCCCGCAGATATAGGGCCATGTATCTGGCGATGTGGCAACCTGAAGCATAACCCACCTTCTGCTGGCTGTGCTGTGCTGTGCCAATCCAGAAGTCTCCTGATGGAGCCACGTTAACCCCAAATGCTGCCTGTCCCTCTCCAAGCCAAGTACAAACACTTTTTCCAAACAGGGCTTGTTCCGCCCGTGAAGTTGAAATCAACAGCGTTAGAAAGCAGGTTCATCTGGAACTGAGAGCACTGGAACATTGTTTCTGTACTTTTTCTTGATCCCCTGCGTATCTGGGACTTCTGATGCATCAAGAAAGGAACTGGATAGTTTAAGCAGCCTTTTAACCCACTGGCTACGTGGGGCAGGAGGGGGAAGGAGTCAAAATGGAGGCTGCCTAACAACAAAATCTGTGCACTCTGACCTTCGGTCTGAAGATGAAAGCTGAGTTAGATGATTTTTCTATAGATGTCATTAAGGCATCTTTTATGGCTACCCTGTTTTAACTCTGATGCACTTCAATACTGTAAACAGCTGCCTGAGGGAGAGGCCAGCGACTGGAAGTCCAAAAAAGTAAGAAGCATTTTCAGCAGAGGAGAATATTGATCATAGTGAGAAACTATTTATGCCCCAAAGGGCCATCAGCTGTCACTATTTTCCTAGCTCTGGAGCCATATTTAGCTGCCTAATAGCAGTTAATTAAGATATTAATTAATAGATGGGTGGAGCTTTGTCAGTCTCAACAGATAGGGAACACTGACATCAAAACAGACGAATAAAATCTGAACCTGTCTCAACACAATTGATATTAAACATAGAAACCGCAGCATCATATCAGATGGCATAAAATTTATTTAATTCAGTGTGCTTACAATGTTGGGCCAGAAACAAGTACGCAATATTACCTGAAGTGGTCAGTTAAATTGGCATGGAGGAACAGTGGCTAATCAATGAAAAGCTTGTTTAATTTTGAACTCGCAGTTCTCTGAACTAGTTTGAATCTTATCTAAAGGAGTTCTGGATGATCTTTTGATCCTCAGAAGCATCTGTAGCTAGCTTGTGGCAATGCCTTCCACAGGGTTAATATGTATTATACAGGGAAATGGCCTCAAGCTGCACCAGGGGAGGTTTAGGCTGGGTATTAGAAAAAAAATTCTTCACTGCAAGAGTGCTCAGGCATTGGAACAGGCTGCCCAGGGCAGTGGTGGAGTCACCATCCCTGGAGGGGTTCAAGAAACATGTAGATGTGGTGCTTCGGTACACGGGTTAGTGAGTTAGGTGGTGTTGGGTTGATGGTTGGACTTGATGATCCTTGGGGTCTTTTCTAACCTTAATGATCCTATGATTATATGATATAAGGCTGCGTCACCTGAATCAGCTTCAGGGTTTCTGCATTCAATTCTTTCCTCATGTGATTAGAAAAAATTAATAGCTCCATTCACCTCATGCTTTTATACCATTCATTAATTCATCATTAAAAAGATGAAACTGAGGAATATAAGAATGTTGTCAGAGAGTGTAGGGAGGCAACTAGGAAAGCTAAGGCCTCCTTAGAATTAAACCTTGCCAGAGGGGTCAAGGATAATAGAAAGGGCTTCTTCAAATACACTGCAGACAAGGCTAACACCAGAGGCAATGTAGGCCCACTGATCAATGAGGTGGGTGCTCTGGTGACAGATGATACAGAAAAGGCAGAGTTACTGAATGCCGCCTTTGTCTCTGTCTATACTGCCGGAGGCTTTCCTGAAGAGTCCCGTACCCTTGTAGCCCCAGAGGAAGTCAGGACAAAGGAGGAGTTTGCTCTGGTAGATGAAGACTGGGTTAAGGAGC
>WKFP01014223.1:690639-713462 GCA_011057875.1 Pterocles orientalis | reverse complement strand
GAATATTGTGTCCAGTTCTGGGCCCCTCAGTTCAGGAAGGACAGGGAACTGCTGGAAAGAGTCCAGCGCAGAGCCACGAAGATGATGAAGGGAATGGAGCATCTCCCTTATGAGGAAAGGCTGAGGCAGCTGGGTCTCTTTAGCTTGGAAAAGAGGAGACTGAGGGGTGACCTAATCAATGTTTATAAATATGTAAAGGGTGTCAGGAGGATGGAGCCAGGCTCTTCTCTGTGACATCCAGTGATAGGACAAGGGGCAATGGGCTCAAGCTGGAACATAGGAGGTTCCATTTGAATATGAGAAAAAACTTCTTTACAGTGAGGGTGATAGAGCACTGGAACAGGCTGCCCAGAGAGGCTGTGGAGTCTCCTTCTCTGGAGACATTCAAAGCCCGCCTGGATGTGTTCCTGTGTGATCTGATCTAGGTGTTCCTGCTTCGGCAGGGGGATTGGACTAGATGATCTTTCAAGGTCCCTTCCAATCCCTAACATTCTGTGATTCTGTGAGTTGTAGACATGGCCTAAATTCAGAAAGATCTCCAGTACTCAGACAGATGCACTTCTTCCCTTCTGCTGAGCTCCCAATTGCCTGACAACACCCCAAGGAACAGGAGGTCTTCCTAGAAACATTTTGCTACAGTAGATACCATGTCATTTCACCTTGCAAGCCCACTTAGGATGAGCACTTAAAAAAAAGTTCAATCCCAAAACAGCAATTAAAACAAAAAAGCTGCTAGTGTCTGATAATAGCAGTGGAAAAGAAAGGAGAGAGAAAATGGGCCCAAAGTGAGATCCTAGCAAACAGGAATGAAATCTCACATTGCTGGCATGCGCCTCAGTAAACAGGTTGCATATTATACCCTGCTTCCCCACCACACTCGAATTCCAATGCTCACATACGGAGTGTGAATGTTCTCGTTCAAATCCCATAAGGTTTTTATCTCGTTTGCTTATTGACAAAACAGTAAAAACACTATGTTGAACAATTTTGCTATGAGAAAACAGCAGTTTGTCAGAACGATCGAAGAAAGCATCCCTCAATGGAAAAAAAAACTCCAATGCTATTAAGCAGTGGAATGTAATCCATTCATTATATGGATACTGAGAGATTGCACTATTTTCTCTTAAAAGGGAGCATTTATACAAGTTATACAGTATTAAAAGCATACGAAAATTACTTGAAAAGGGAGCAGAGAATGATGTTGAAAGGTTAAGTGGGGTGTTCCCCTTTATCTCCTCAGATAATACAAAGCAAGCTGATAACTTGCAGAAACTGAAAGGTAGTGAATTTACCAACAACAAAAGGATTTTTGTTATTCAGTGTATGATAAATACGGTATGAAACTTGCAGTCTTGAGACGTTATTAAAGCCAAGAGCTTATCGAGATTCAAAATGAGATTTTTTGTATATGCACACAATAGGAAAGCTGGCAGCAGCTCAGAGCGGTAGGTTCTTTTGAAAATTTCCGACAAGACCTAGAAGCTAATGTTGCATCTTCAAAATGGATTTAAGCACACAGTGATTACACCTGCATGAATAAACCCCACTTCCATAACTGACTTCATCATTCAAGACCACGCTGATGCTCAGAGCCTCTTAACTGGAACTCACCCTACTCTTGTCCTCCTCTCTGTGTGGCAAATCTGCTTGCATTGATCTGTCTGCTCCCGGTTTTCCATGAAAACATCATTTGTGGTGCCTACATCTGCTGTAACCTCAGGGGGCATGACTGAGGTAGTTATTCACTGGTAAACGCTTCTCCAAGACACAAGTCCCAGACTCCTATAGAGGCCAGAAAGAACTGTAGCTGAAGGCAGAATTTGGCCTCCCAGATGCATTGGCAACAGGCTCTGCATGTATGAAGGTCTTTAAAGGCCATTCTGGGTTCTTACCTTCATTTCTAAACTGCTTTCACAGAGAAAGGCAAAATATTACCATGCACAATATTACTGTAAAGTGGGGTGGGACCTGATTTAGGCAGGGAATTCAGCAAGTAGCAAATTTCCTGATGAACGCAGCTGGCACTATTCCATAGTATTTGCAAATGCATGTGGAGCTCACCAGCTAGTTTCATGTAGCAATGGGTATCTTATTTCACAAAACTGTTACTCATAATTACCCCATTTCTAAACTACCCAAGCAATTAAGAAAATTCATTTCTCTGGCTAAGGACAACAGATCCCACATGTGGGAGCATCCCTTTGCCACTATCCTACCAGCTCCTCCCACTGTGCTGGTGTACCTCCAAACCTTTCTCTTTATTTTGCACAATTAAGCATTCACTAGCAGAGGAACCTAGGTGCTTCCCCTTGCAGAGAAGAGTCCTAACCATCAGGTTGCTTGTTTTTCTTAGTTTCTTACCAGTTCAATTCTCTGCCTCTGTTCTATATAGCAGAATCTGGGGCTCTCTGGAAGCCTCTTGTTTTAGCTACAAACATTTAACTGCTCATTGGACTAGAGGACAGACTGAGAATGAAAGCTTAGCCAGTGCCTGGGGATGTGTGCTTAAGTTTCTGTTCTTGTTCCCCCAAAGGCTGTTTATGCGAATTTGGAAAAGATAATCAATTTGCCCAGCAATGCCTAATAGCTGGATAGCTGGTAAAAAAACAGGAATTCAAAGCCTCTTACAGAATGGAGGAAAAATCCAAAATTCAGTCTCTGTGATAAGATCCTGATTCGGACAAAGCTTTGATGTGGATATGCCTAGAACTTCTCCTACAGCAAGCTCCCCAAACAAAACCAAAAAGAATTTCAACTGAAAAAAGGCAGATTTGTTTTTTTACTGTTATAAGCTACAGAAGTTTTCTAAACAGAGAAAACCCAAAGCAACTTGTATACCTCTCCACAGCCAGGCCACTGTGTGTGTACAGCCACGTCCTTGGTTACTCTTAATGCTGGGATTTGCACTTTTCCGGGCTTAGAATTTCATGACAAGAGCTCAGTGTGAGGTATCCCCAGAAAATACATTCAAGTTCACTACTTACCTGAATGCATATCATGTACTCAGGGTCAAGTAAAACAGGTCCACCTGCTGTTGCTGCAGGAACAGATATGTGTTCCCTTACAACTGGGCATAAAATAACTTCTTTTTCTGTTACAGACAAAAACTCTCATCCAGAAATAGGAAGTGGTTCATTGTTGTAACCACTGGTTCCCTCTAAAATGTCAGCTGGGTCAGGAGGGAGGTGTTTAAGGACACTAACAAGCAAGCCTCTCCTCCCTCACTTTTTTTCTTGAATACCAGATTGCTACTTATTTGTATCCCAGTGCTGCTGATGGGTTTGATCAGTCAGTGTTCATGCATTGTTTTGAGGATGTAATTATTCTTCTGAAAGTCTGTATCCATCTCAGTTGGCAGACTATTTTCAGCACTGAGATCACTTCAAAATAGTTATACGAAATTCAATGCAACAAAGCTAGAGAACAGTGAATGTGATTATCTGCTGAGTATACGTATAAGGAGAGTAAATGGTTTAAACATAGGAGCTTATGAGACAGATCCTATTTGCTGCTCCAAATTTTTACAACATTTTGGCAAAATAATGGAGATTTTCCAGAAAGGGTAGCAGCAATGCTGTACTGTTTGGCATTTTTATAATGTGCCCCCCTACTAAACACTCTTGCCTTAACTGAATAAACTCTAAACTGCCTTTATATTCCTGTATCTTTATCTGTTATGCCTTATGTGCACATGAAGCCAAGTCTCTGATCACACAGAGATGCTATTTAGAGTACACAAAACTTCCCTGGAGGGTTTCCATTTAGAAAAAGCAGCAAATTATCATAACTCTTGTGCACCAGTAAAGAGAATACAAAAGGCTCAGCTATTTCCACTACAGAGTATCATTCATGTGTCCCTATTTTAATATATTCAAGTACAGCAGCAGTCCTCCATGAAGAACAGGTTGCCAAGAACATCAGGTAGGAAATAGCTTTTGTTCTTTATCCTGCCGTTGTCTAATTTTATACAGCGAAGAGCTGCAGGCCAAAATTTACAATAGTCTGTTATTCAGCTCACCTGCAGTACTACAATTAGTGACTTTGGAATGTTACATGCTGCCTTCCATTTTCAGCATGCTCGGTCTGCACTGATGGATAAAAAAGGGCAATCCAATTAAAAGACACGGTAACTATTGTACAGAGCAAAACAAAGGGAAGGAACTCAACTAAAGGAAAAAAACGTAAAAAACATTTTCTCCGCATAAACTCATGCTGCTTACTGATTTTGCTTAGGACAGAACAGCAAATGGCAACAAAGCATAGGTGACAGAAGTCACTGAAGTAGTTGTGACTGGGTTTTGGCAAGGGATGGGGAGCAGAAAGGAAGTGCACGTGGGGGAGGATTTCTGAATTTTGCTGGGTCTTATCCTTTGACGTTTAACACTGGGTCATTTATGGGAACACACTTACATGTCGGGTTCTCCCTGTGGGCCAGATGGGAACCACTCCAAGGGAGGCTGTTCTACTAGGGAGAACACTTAGACTTAGTACCTTTGTACGCAGCCAGCTGGAAGCCCAACTCTGAGACTGCAGGGTTGAAATTCATTCCCCCAGGACTCTGTCAATACTCCTGGAGTGACAAAGATAACTCCTTTTTTTCCCCCCCTCCATAAGAAATAATTGTTTTGCCTTAATATACTTAAAAGATAATCCACATTAGCCTTCTCTTTTGTATTTTCATCGGATGATGTTTGCTTTTCTAGGAGGTTGCATCCAGTTAGGCACAACATGCCAAACCGATCCACTCCTACCACTGATGTCATAAGATGACTTGTAAAGAAGCATTATCTCTTGATTTCTATTTCTCTTACCAAAAATGGGTTACCAGAAACACCTCATTCAAGTGCTGACATTAAAGCAAGCTTGCTAGTCTGACTGGCAAGATAAAATCTCTGCCTCACAAGAGCTTTCAAGTCTGTGACCATCTTTGCTAGCAGTTCCACTGGAGGGCAAAGGCTGATGACACCAAAAACTAGGACTGTTCAGATAGCACAAGGCTGGCCCAATATAGATTTGCAGATATGATGAACTAAAGTACAGACAGAACTACCTTCTCACCTCTCCAGTTGACTCCTTCCCAGTTAAAGCAAAGCACTTATGTCCACAGAAAGAGTCAGGAAAACTGAAATGATCATTTAAAGGTTCTGCACCCCTGTATTTCGTGAAAGGGCAAATGGTTTGTGTCTTTTCTCAACACTGACAAAGTGATGGAGCAACTATAAGCCTTCTTTCTCTCAGCTATGTTGAAATGTCTTGTGCTTTATAAGCAAGGTAGAGCAAGGTATAAGCAAGGAAGAGGGGAGAGGTCTGTGCAGAAGGAGTTTTTCCATGTCTGCTGCATCACCAGCCTCATCCCAAGGAGGTACAAGTTCTCAAAGTCAGGAGAGTACATTTTGTCATCTCACTTTGTGTGGACAGTGCAGCCATAATAACTGGTCCAACGACGTTCATGTGCCAAGGGATGGGGGCAAGTATGTTGTTGGATACAGACACGTAGAGGGGGAAAAAAAAAGGCGTTTTGGGAGGTGATGGTGGATTTGTTGTAATATGAAGTGACACTGGCTCCTAGTGTTTTGCAAACAAAAAGGCTTGTGACCTTCCAGCATGCTGCCATGGTTTACATACTGCAATTGTTCTGGTTTGGGTTGGGACAAGAGTTAACTTTCTTCATAATGGCTAGTGAGAGGCTACGGTTTAGATTTGTTCTGAGAAGGCAGCTGATCACACACTGATGTTTACAGTTGCTGTCAGGACAGCCAAGGGCTTTTCAGCTTCTCTGCTGTACCAGTGTCTGCAGGTGCAGGAGCAGCTGGGAGGGAGCACAGCCGTGTTACTAGCCTAGGATTTGACCTTTGGCCAATAGTCTATTCCATATCATGCATGTCATGCCCAGTATATGGATAAGGCTCTGTCTGGAAGTGCTCGCTCTCTCTGGGTCACCGCTATCTTGGGTCGTCTTGCTCCTTCAGTCAGATGCTCAGGCTCTTATCTCTCTTCTGGGATCACTAGCCAGGAACAGGCTGAGCCTTTGTCATTGGGTTATGAGCAGTTTCACTGTACATCACTCATTTGTATATTTGTATATATTACTATCATTATTTTCAATAGTATTGTAGTTATGAAATTGTTCTTATGTCAACCCACAAGTCTTTCCCCTTAACCCCTTTAATTCTCTCCCTCATTCCCCGGGGTGGGGAGAGGGTGAGCAAGTGCTTGTTTTGGTGTTTTGCTGCAGGCCAGGGTCATAACCATTAACAGCAATGGTGGAAATAGGACACTTCTCCAACTACTTATCTTCCTCAGGGCCCCCATTTAATTGAAGCTTGCCTTCTGGCTGCCAGGTGCTCCTCAAAGTGTCATCCACATCAGTCAAAGACTATTTACCTTTGCTTCTCTCCAGTTACCCTACCCTTCACCAGGATGAGGTGACACCTCAGAACACCCACCAGAGCTGCACTCCTCTGGTATGCTAGAAAGGCAACCATTGCTGGTCACTCATTTCATGGCTTCTCCATGCCTGGAAGAAAAGGCAAGGCAAGACGCTCTGACCTATGAAGAAGATCCCTTCCAGTGAGTCTGCCTCTATGAAGTGACCGAGAGGGATGTCTGGCTCTTGGGTCATCATCCCTGGCTGGAAAGAGTCACAGGTGACAAGAAACTCACTGTTTGCTACCTGGCCAAAGGAGTCATGCAGCTGCAGTAATCACAGACATGCCTTTCAAGATGGCCCAGCAGGTCAAGTTCTGTCTCTTGCCTTACTGTACACAGGTTTTGATATTTTTAAAAATTTGAACTGGCAGCATACAGTGGTGGTGAACCCAGCCTCCTCTAGCTTTGCTGGTATTCCTCATATTTCTGCTAGGAGTTCCTCCCTGAAGTAGAGCCACAGAGCAGGGCACAGTCCTTGCATAAATACACAAAGACCTTCGTCCTGACTAAGCCTGGGCTGCACCTCTGTGCTGACACCTTACGCACTAAACATCTCTTTGTAGAGCATCACCTCCATGGTATGGCTTGTGGATGAGATACTTCTGGAGCCATTTGTTAATGGCTCGGGGACTAGGACCTTGGTGTGGAGTAGAGAGTGTGTTGATACAACAGCAGTAGAAAACCCTACAGCAGTTTGAAAGGGCCTCTTTCCCTCTCCAGAGACTACCTAGGCTCCTCACACAGGCATCTGTGATAGGTGGCCAAAATCAGAGGCTACAAATAACACAACTGACCCCATGCTAAAAAACACGTAGCAGGACAGTTTGTCATAAAACTTGCAAACAATTCCTCCATTTTCCTTTCCTCATAAGATAATTTTCTTTCTCTTTGCATCTCTCTGAAATGGAAGTTTTCCCAACATGTCAGATGTAGAAATCACAAAAGATGAATCATACAATTCCCCCTAATGCCTGGAAACTATGGTAGAGTTGGGAAGAGAATCCTGACATTTGAACTACACGCTCCATACATTAAATACATGAAAAAAAATTATCTCCTTATTTAAAAAAAGCAGAGATGGAACAAATGTTAGAGATTCAATTCTCTACTGCGTAGCCGTACAAAAGGAGGCTAACGTTACTGGTCTAGAACAGTCAGTGTAAAATAGTGGAAAAGGAAACACCTGGTACCTAATGAGATGTTACAAGCTTGTATTTACAATGAAAGTACACAAATTCAAGAGGAAAACAGATTAATGCAGCCTGAAGCCAGGAAAATCCAACGAGCGATGGATTGATCTTTAGGCCTGCAACATTAATAGGGCTATTCATGCACTTAGATGTTACATGTGTATTTTAGCACCTGGCTGAATGAGAGCTTCAGATAGCAAATTGGGAGATTGCTGCTTGCTTCCAGCCTGCAGAGAAGACAACCCATTTTGAGAACCACACTGATTACCCTAAGTTTCTAATCTCCTTAATATCCAAAGTTCCACAAAGATACATTTTGTTCCCTAGAGTTCCTCAGAAATCAGCTAAACATATGGACTGCTTGCTTACACCTACTACAGAAGGCTGAGTATTGAAGATTTATATATTTTAGTCTATGTGGTGTAAATATGTATAAATTTATATTGTGTTAATTTATGGCATACACTACAGAAGGTTTTGCGTGAGCTACATTGCATTCCTTCCCACGTTTCTGCTGAAATATTCATCTTCGGGTCTTTTTCTTCATGTTTTCCTCAGTCTCGCCACAGATGTTTGGGCAGCTTGCGTTAGAAGGGAATGTGCCTTAGAAGTACATTTAGGAATTGAGGTGATGAGAATACCAAACTCAACTGTGTGGCTCCAGCCTGATAGGATTAACAGGCTCGGTGAACACTCACCAGTGTCTCAGACCTGCAAGCAAGCATCAGAACAGAGCTTGTAAATTAGCACCACCAAGACAGACACCCAGCACACAGAGAACTTCTGTCTCCAGCATTGCCAAGCGAGTGCCTGACAAACATTGCGTTCACACACAAAACACAGATACATAGAGCTGCCGTGCCAAAAGAAGGACTGATTCTTTCAAGAACAGGCACCTGTGTATCAACAAACTGCACTCAGCGTTGCCACAAGCAGTCCCTTCCATCTGCCTGCATGCAGTTCTCAAGAATGGAAATGCATTAATGTGCCCCAATCACTTTGAAATCGATAGGGCTCTTGCTGTTGTCAAGAGCAAGGTCGAGCCATTGGGCCAAAACACAGCCCTTATCTCCCCCTGAGCCCTTATCACAATTCTATCAACACAGTCTTTGTGTACAAGAACTGCTGGTAACCCAGAAGTCCCCATGCCAAATTGTGGCAGTATTAAGAGCTGGATGCCTGCCATAATGTCCAGCAAGACACACAGAAAACTTAATGAAAGAATGACCTAGTCAACAGAAGTGGAGCCCAACACAATGCTTATTTGCTCACATTCCGGTTGGGCATCAACACTTTGCATTTCACTGACTTACTGGAATATGAAAATGCACAACTACATAAATTGTACCAGAGGGAATTACCTAAATAAATAATCGTATATAGCTAAATAAATCTTTCAGCTATTACAGAATCTTAAATGCAACACATAGCACTAACTGAGAGGAACAAGTAAGAGGATGTGTCTGCAAATACTTTTGTACATGCAGCTGTGAATTACTTTGAATTCTTTACACTTTCTCCCATTCATTGTTCAAAAG
This sequence comes from Pterocles orientalis, assembly GCA_011057875.1. Lineage (NCBI taxonomy): Eukaryota > Metazoa > Chordata > Aves > Pterocliformes > Pteroclidae > Pterocles > Pterocles orientalis. Next base: position 704,305 of record WKFP01014223.1, on the reverse strand, counting down.
CATTTCCATGTTCTGTGTTTATGGCAACATACTGGGAGATCTGGTTTTAAAGTCCAGTGCTGCTTCAGATTCTCTAATTCTGGGAAAGTCACCTTCTCCTTTGAGGGCCTCTGGGAAAGACACAGTTATGGGCATTTTTCTTCAGTCCTCTTTGCTTTTCTTGTCTATTTAGGATCAGGGACAGATTTTTAAAAGTGTTCTCATAGCTAAAGCTGCAACCAGAGCTCTTGACAATCCCATCAGTCACTTCACTTTGCCCTTGAGAATGATAGCAAATATCTATCCACAAGTGCTCGTGGATCCTCTCCAGATCTGCCCCTAAGCTCTGGGATACAGACTGCCTCATCAGTGTGTACATCATCACAGTATGGTTTGGGTTGGAAAGGACCTTAGAGATCATCTGCCACAGACAGGGACACCTCCCACTAGCCCAGGTTGCCCAAAGCCTCATCCAGCCTTGCCCCTGGCGTCTAATACAGGGGTGGCAGTATTTCACAGGGCAATGTTAGAAGAACAAAACACGCAGTGGTAAAGAGGCACAGATTTCAGCAGAGTTTAGTTTCTCTACATAGCTTTTCCATAAGTACTACTTCTGTTACACCACACAATAGCAGATGCATAAAAAATGCTGAAAAAGCATTTTTGCATAGAGAAGGTGAACAATTCTAATTTAGCAGGCAAAATTTACAGTAATTCAATGAAGATTACATTACTGCTCTGAATTGCCGTACAAAGGTTTCAACAGACCATACGTTTTGCTGGTTTTATTTTATAAACAGGCAGACTAAAACCTCACACGTAAAATAATCCACAACCAAAAATACAGCTCTCAGACTACTGCAGCTCTTCTGTCTCACCCATGTTTGCCAAACTCTTTCCCAACTTATTGCCCTGACCCTTTTTGTCTCACCTGCTGAAAGAATCCCACAGCAGAACCTGAAGTTGCTTAAAGGGAAAAGTCACCAGGACTGAGCGTGGAAATCAGAGCTCCCTGGTCCTGCCCGCTGCCACCTGGCTGACCCTAACCCTCTCCAACACAAAATAGCCACCCAATGCTGGGAAAGATGCTGTTTGGCCCTCTTTTCCTAGCACAATAGAGCCAGATTCTTAGCTAAAGTCCTGAAACAGTCCTCAAAGACAAAATAAAAAGTAATACTGTTCAGGGTTCCTATGTGGCTGATTTCTCAATTCTCCTCCTTTCCTCCCCCTTTGTTCATTCTCCTACAGTTTAAACAATGACTGAAGGATTAAAAGCAACAGAAGTTAGTAATCATCCTATTGCACCTGAAAGACAAAGCACAGTCAATGAGTGTTGATGGTTTGAATACCTCAGTAGGCTGAAAATATACTCAGAGAGCATTTCAGTGAATTTCGGTAAATGGGTAGAATGGTTAAAAAACACAACAAAAAAACACAACAAAAAAACCCAGAAAAAGCAAACTCTGATCTTGGATAATTAACAGCAGAAACAGGGATAAATTGAAATAAATTATTCAGTGCAAGTACTTCAGACAGCTCTTAAGAATAACACATGGATCTGTGGCACTCTTTAGGGGACTTTGTGCCTATAAACTAATTAATAGATCTGACTTCTCCATATGTAGTTTTTCCATCTGTAACAGATAAAGTATGGATAGGTTTCTTCATGTAACAGGAAAAAATTAAAACTAAAGTTATTTTTGTAAGTTGCAGAATATTCTCTAACTTATTCAGCATGCGAATGTGTGAAATACCATGACAGAATGGAAATTGATTTTGTAAAATGTGAGAGCGAACGACCATGCTCTGAAACATGTGGTGCAAAGTCAAGAGACACAGCGCTTGGCTTTCTTCCCCTCCAGACGCCACCCAGGCATGTCACAACCTCAACAGCAGAGCACGGCCAAGAGGGCAGCTAATAACCCAACTCCTTGCTATGGTGAGCAAGCAAGAAGGCCACATCAAAAGCATTTTCATTCTGAAGCCAAAAGCCTGCAAGTTCCTTCCACCTCACTACGTTGTACTCGGCTTAAGCCTTTGCAAGTGCTAGATGTGAACGGCTCCATGTTGGATGTGCCTGGTCTCCCATGTTGGGGAAGTGCCTGGATCCTTTGCTTTCAGTCACTTTTTGACTGTGCTGCATGTGTAGGAAAATGCTGTACAGCTTACTTGGCTAAGCAGAGCTGACACACAAGCTCACCCAGCCTCTTCAACTGGTTAGAAATCTGCCTCCAGCCATTCCATCCAGCCCAGGATTTCAACACTGCTAGGACACAGCTGAGAAATAGCTCACTTCTATTTTTACAGATAATACCTCACATTTTACAGGATTAACCTTGACACTTGGATTTCAGAAGTAGCTTCCAAAGTTTTAGCCAAACTAATGTACCACTGTCAGGGTCACCCATATACACTAACCAAATGTGAGGACCCACGGTCTCTCCCACGTTTCCCTCCCTCTGCCTGGAGATCTGGTCAGTGTGGGAAGTTGCCATTCATACAGATGTTAGTGTACTTATTTATTTGTAAAGGTTAGTTATTTTTAAAGGTTACTTAACATAGAGAGTATTAGCAGAACGTGACAGTCTTACATTTCAGTGTTCAGAAAGCGAGAACTGTTGTACAGCTAAGGCATCATCAACATTCACAAAAGCCCCAAACCTATCCAGAGGCTCAGAAATATGTGGGCAGTTTTTTCACCTGACATCCTTTCTCCCCAAATTGTTCATGGTTCCCATCAACAAATTGTCCAACAGTGGTGCCATGCCCAGCCAGTATCTGTGCCAAGAATTAACACCTCTTGGTCATCTCCTCTCTTCCCACGTACATCTCCAGCCCACACCTCATCACTCAGCAGCCCAAACATCTGGCCACCTCCACTGGAAACTGCCTCTTATCCAGCCTGATCACCACAACCTGACACCCAGCAATGTTCCTGCCCTAGTCTCTAAATGCAACATTTGCTTGAGTGTGTTGACATCTCATCTCATTATTGAATTTAAGGAGAGCATCGAGAAAAGTTTCACTTCATCTTCTGCTGCTGAATAGACAACAAGCCCTGACATCTATCCTTTAATTAGCATGAATAATGGCAAATGTTGGGAGACAACCTGTAGTTTCATCCAATCTGGAGTTAGGCCTAAACCCAAACTAAATACTCCTCAAATTTTTTGGAAGCTGTACTCACACGAGGAGGTTTGGTTTCACTTCCCCGTAAACTGATTCTGCACACAAGACTGCTGAGTTATTTTCTTCTTTTTATCCTAGCATTTTTTCCTCAGACTTCACTCCTTGTTACAGAGCAGTCTTCCCAGAATTACCTTGTTGTCTCCTTTGGGCTAGTCAGAAATACAACACTGAAGTGTGAGTACTTAAAAAAGTAACCGTACACATGTAGATTATTCTTTTGTTTGTGCTGGGGTTTGGTTGGGGTTTGGTTTTTTTTTGGTTGTGGGGTTTTTTTTGCTGGTTATTTGGGTTGGGATTTTTGTTTGTTTTGGGGTTTTTTTTGCAAACCTGTGTGCCTTTTTAACATAATTGCAATTTGTTTGCTTCTGCCCTTTCGTAGTTGTGTGCACCTTCCTTTTGTCATTCCCCACACACTTTTCACTTTAGCAAGCTAAGAAAATAGTATCACATGCAAGAGATACAAATTTGTGCTAGAAAAGAGCTATGAGAGCATTTCAAAAGGAAAAGAGGACAAGGTAGCAGAAGAACCTATTGCTCTCTACCATCAGTCCCCAGTCATCCAGCTGGACACTACATACATGGTCTTTCATAGGGCCCTTCTTTCTCACACTGACTGTATTTAAAAAAAAAAGTTAAAATAAAAATCATTTGTCAGTTAAGAAATCCTTCCACTGTTTCTGGAGGGAAGCAGCAATCCTGTTTTGTCAGCAGCCATCCTGTGTAGGCTGTTCTTATCACGGAGTCACTGTGCAGCAAGGTGAATGCTGTTCAAAAAACCAACCAGCTTTCCCCACCACCGTGGGGATATCTCATCTCCACTTATTAACAGCTGTGCAGTTAATAAGCACCTGTTTCGACAGTGCATACTTGGTTATTTATAAATCTGCAGTCAGGTTGGTCTGAATCTACGTGAATGCAGCCCAAGAGCCCGTTTCTACTACTCACTGGCCATACTCGAATAATTTCTAAAAAGGCAGAAGAAGAAAAGCTGCTCTCTGGGGGCTGAGTTGGTTTCCTATATAGTATTTTCATAGAGGTGAATCTTCCACTAACCTGGTTGGCTGAGACAAATTGTACAGGGAACAACAGGAGGCTCGTCAGCACTGCTCCGGCATACAAATGAACATAACAGACAGGTGGCATTAAACTCACCTAAAGACAAAATGATGATCTTCAGTCATTGAGAAAGATGATAACTTAACCACAGGATGTATCGCAATTAGCTTCCTCAGCAGCCTACAGAAGCAATATATACAAATTACAAGATAATCTTCCGCAATTTGAAACCATTTAGGATCTTCAGCATCATATACTCGGATCAATTTAAATCTTAAAGTTGCTATCATCTTTCCTTCTTACTCAGAGATAAACATCTCCTCATTTAGTAATGAAGCACAGTAGACGTGTTTTTTATCTGGTCTTACTGTATCATTTCTTTCAAGTTAGATGGTTGAACTCTAACGAACTCCACAGGACTGTGGTTGCAAAGCAGGAGCAGCACTGGACACCTCAATATCTGTGTTAGATTGCCCCCAGTGGCAAAGAACTGTAGAATACTTTTTGCAAAGAGAGAAATGAAAATTTCCAATTGAGAAATAGGTCTGCTGGTGGGGAGGAAAAAAAAATAATGCTGCATGTAGAAATCTTTAAGCTTTCATCCATTTCTAGGAAACTGGAATGGGAGGAGCATACCTCCTACTCCTGAAGACATCTGCACTGTGGGGATACAGGGAAACTACTGCAGTACAGGCAAGGTTTTGGCAAACTGAAGCGTGTCAGAATCTCAAACTTCCTGTTGATCTGGGTACACTTATACTTTCATTACAATGCTGTGCTTCTTCCTGATGTTCCCTTTTGTCTGTATCATATTTAAAACCTAGCTCAAGAACTTGAGAGGCTTGATTCTCTGCACAGTCCAGGAGTAGCCAAGTTATTTCTTTCTATGGCCTTCTCCTTCCTCCTCCTGCCTTCTTTTTGACTCAGCATCTGGCAAAAACTGGAAAAACTCGGGACATAAAAATTCCCTTAACTGTGAGTAAGCCCTCATTATTATGTCTTTCTTTATAAAATGGCTTGTTTGATTAATGCCTGTTTGCTCTGAAAATTCTCTCCCCTCCTTTGCTTGCTCCTGCAATTGCTTTGCGTTCTAGTGTCTGGCAAGGGGAAACATCTGGATGCTGGGTTAAATCATGGCCCCTTTCTGAGATCTGTGTGGCTTTTGTTGTTCATTTTCATGGCACCAAGATTTGACCCTTATTCTTAACAGCTAGAGCCTCCAACAGTGGCCTACCACACCATTTTAAGCCTCTGGAGCAAATGACCAAGTCCAAAGTTGCTGTTTAAAATACCAGTGATTTTTCAAAAGCTTATTTAATTCATTAGGCTTTATCCAATCCCCTCAGCCCTGTTCAGACAAATCCAGTAAGCTGTGTTCTCTCATGCTCCCTTGCCTTCTTAGTGGCAGCACTTTTAACTTTGCACAGAATAAGAATTTACCCCCAACCAAGTTTAAAAAATAAAAATCTTTCCCTATTGAAATCTGAGGCTGATACTTGCACACGTGATGAATCTTTGCTATAGAAAGATGGCCATTGGAAGACAGACGTTTAAAACCTAAACAAGAACTAACACTTTTTAACAAATTAGGCTTACTGAGTTTGTGGAAACCAATAACAGACCTGCAAACATTTATGTCCTTGGCAATCATGGGTAGCTGTCTGGACTCATAGCCAATGGAATTAAACATTGGAGAGATTGTGATCCATGATATAATCTGGTTATGAAGCTAATTACAACTCTTGTCATTGTTGACAATATATAATTATAGAGACAAAAATCTTGGTTCTGCTAGTCGAATTCCATGGGAGGGTATAGACAGAGGGAAAGAAAGAAAGAAAACAAAAGAAATCAAAACAACCCTCTCATTAAAGAAAAGACTACCTGAGTCCAGAAAAAGAAGAAAAAAAAATAATCACACCCAACAAGAACATTGAAATTTCCTTAAAATGCTAAAAAGAGATGATATATGGGTAAAAATGCATACAAGGCTATCTTCAATGTATCTCTAAGTAAACATGTAAAGGCAAATTTGGAACTTCAGAAAACTAGAATGGAAAAAATTGTGGAAGAAAATCTTGAACATAACACACAATTCCAGCTTTGCAAGTAAGGCAACACATTCTAGTACCTCATGCAGATGCCAAGTCTTCTTTCAGACAAAAGCACACATTTTTTGAGATTCAGAAGTCCTCTTTAGAAGCAAGGACTGGATTCACTACCCCTTGTGATCTGCAGTCTCCTAGTTCCATATGTACAGCTAATATGGAATGTACCATATAAAGCTATGGCTTTTTTTCATAATGACATTTTTCCAAAATCTCAATTACTGTAGGACATGCATCCCAACATGAATTGAATTTTCCATTTTTTTCCTGTTTTTTCTGAGGTTTCTGACAATAAACCTCAAAGTTTAAGGAGTCTGCTTCCCATGCAACTGAAATTTTTAACAAGTCTAAATTTTCTTAAGATCCTGAGTTACCACACTCATGGGAAAATTTCAATGACCTTACTGAAAAGGAAATTTTGATTGTTTGTGCCTGCAGAGAAAAATAGGGAGCCAGAAGTAATTAAGAAAACCCCAAGTTTATAACAAAAAAAACCCTGACAATTTTAGTAGAGAGAGGAAAGGCTCATGATTTTTAAGCTTTTGATTAGCAAACTGCTACAAAATGAAGGATGAAGATGTGTCCACAGAGAGATGTTCTTTCATGGTTTAGAAGTAGTGGAAGTAGTTCCAAAGACTCTGCAGGTCACACTACAAAGCTTACCTATTAGCCCTGACTTGTAGGTGTTTAAGGGTCTCTGTTCTCAATAATGGCATTTCCTCATTTTTTTTGTATTGATACTGCTGTTAAAATTCTTTCAAAATCCATGGCTGAATCTAGTAGCTACAAAAAATTATGATAAAAAGAGCACTTACAAATGGTATCTATCTCTCCTGAACAGAAACCAGTCAGCCCAAATAAATTGTACTTGAGCTTTTGAATATAAAATGTAATTTTAGTCAGCCTCACAGAAAGCATAATTGAATTTGGGATGAACAAAGCAAAAGGGAAAAAAGTGGTACATCAATGTTCTAACCTCTGTCAATGTTTTGTATCTGGAAAGTGCTACTCTTTCAAGCAAGACCAGTAGTTTTGGAAGCAATGTAGGTAGACTTAAACCAAACTGTGTATCATTCATATTCTGTTCATTCAGAAATTCAGCGTAATGTTTAGAAACTTTAGGGAAAAGAGGGTGGAAATGTGCTGAAGTATGCTTATGATGATCAGGTTTTAGAAGAGTGAAGTTTATCGCATGCACGCCTACTTTCATACATGCATGACAGCAAATTCTAACTCGTTAGCGCTGGGAGCAAACTTCTAATGAGTATTTAAAGTGTGATAGAAGATAACTCAATACTTTTTTCTAGGAATAAGGTTATATCCTAACCATAGACATGTGAGCTGCCCACAGCCAGGCACACATACAGCCCTGAAAATGCTGTTCCCTTTCATGGTTGTAAACCAAAGCAACAAATCATTTCAGTAAGATCATTTTCTGCTTTCTGCTACAAATAAAGAAAGGCATGGGCCTATCCCCATTTTTAAACAGCAACATAAAAAAACATTTGGGGATTTAACAATAATTTAATTTGTATTAACCATGGCACAACAAACATTTTCCTCAAAGCTGAAGCACAAACAGCTTACGCACATTTTCCATGTGTGGGGGTTTTTTTGTGTCTGTGAGCTGCTAAGACTGTTTTCATTAAAACAAAGAAAAACACACTTCCCGTATGAATCAGAGTTTCATATTTAAACTGCAGGATTCTTCACTTAATGGTTTACTTGTTGATTGAATTAATATGGATGTTTAGCAAAGGTGGACCGACTAGAAAAACAGAGCAGAAGGACAGAGAATACCATTAGAGAACAGGAACAGCCAAAAGTGAGGCTCAATTAGCATAGTGCCAGAGCAAAGAGATATAACATGAGAACTTGCACTTTCCTCTGCCCACACCATTTCCATCAATATTAATTTGTGACATGCTTCCACACCCTGGGAAGTAAACAGAAGCTTTGAGGCAGGACTGTGAGAACAACCTTGCTTAGAACTAATGTCGGAAAGAAATAAAAGACAAAGTACATGAGCTTCAGCTGGAGTGGTTGCTGTTGACAGCGTCAATGCACCTCATCCAAAAATCTGCCTTAGAAAAGCCAGGCGTTCACTTAAAATGTCCTCACAGTGGATACTGCAGCTTTTTTGCCAGTGAGCTGCATGGTAGGCACCCTCTTGGAAAGATGGCAGGAGGGGTGGGAAACTGGGTGCTGGTGTTGCAGGACAAAACACTTGCTGTAGCTGTTTCACCAGGACCAAGAGAGTGCACCATCAGGTGACATTGATAGACCTGTGGGACCCTCAAGAAAGACAGCAGGAGAGTACAGGCAGCAGATCTGGCAGTTGGGCCACGGATTTGGTATCCTTATGTAAACAGCTGAAGGGCTGAACGGCAGCTCTAGGATCCATCCCATCCCAAAGCTCTAATGAGTTCCACATGACCTCACTTGTGGGTGTCCAAGGTTTGCTGGACACCCAGGAGGTTAAGGTGCTTTTAAAAATGAGACTGTGGTCTTGGTTGGTCAGGATCTTTCAGTAGATAATTTTTTTCTTTGCCTTAAGAGTGGGCTTGGCACATTTGCTTCTTCTGAATGCTCCTCCCACTGCAATAGAAATCACTCTACTTACTCAAGTTTAATAGGATTTGAACTCACTGTTGTTTTCTGACAAGAAAGCAGAATCTTTTAGCTCCCTGTGCACAGGAACAGAGATTTAAAAATTAGCCACAAGCAGTATATTGCTCCCGGAATACAAGAGAAAGGTACTGCAATTTACTGCACAAAGGAAATTAGTTACAACCATTGAACCCACAAGTAACAGATTTAAAACATCACATAAATACCAAAATGTGTACCTTTGGGTTTTGTTTGATCAAACAAGACCCACTGCAGGGTCACAGTGGATAGCACTGTTACTTATTGCAGCATCTTACAACCAGTATTGAGATGTTTAAGCCATGAAGCACTGAGCACACGGAAACCCAGATGCTTTTTCTGTACCTCTTACTGCTTCTGCTCATAGCATAACTATTTCTGCTGTTAGTACTTCAGTGAATACCTGTAACACTTCTGTGGAGGAGCTGAGAGTTCTCCACCAACTCAGATTTTACCTTGTTTCCTACAGCATAGCAGGCTCTAGCAATTGTTGTAAAGCAGGTAGAGAAGAAAACACTTGCAGGGCCCTTGCTCTGTTGGATTCTGTTCAAACTAACCATAAGACCCAGCTGCAGAATGAGACCCTGCAGCATGCCAAGTAAGTTGTTTCTGCTTCCCATTCCCAGGCAAGCGGACGGGCCTGAGCACCTACATCTCAGGGTTTCCTTCTGCCACACTCTGATGTCTGATAGACACCAAGTTCTGGGTCCTGCAAGCCTGGAAACTTTGCTGCCTTATTATTTCTCCCCAGCCACCTGCTTCTGAGAATTTCACCGGCAGTTAACACATCCCAAGCCACTATCAAATTTGCTTGAAACAGACCATGAGTTCATAAAAGATGGGTCACATCATGCTGAAGAAGAGACTAATTATTAATACAGTCTGTCCTAATGCATGACCCTTTTCCTTAGGAAGTGTGCCTAACAAGAAGAGATAAACATGTTCCTGCTCTATTAGCAATCAGTTGCAGGACAGCTTTTGCTTCTGGTTATACAGCTATAAGCCCAGAATTACTCTGCTTCATCAGCCCACTTCAACGACAGCAGAGGAAAACTCAAAGCACCTAACTGGACTGGCATACTGTTATGGCTTTGACCCTGGCCAGCATTAAACACCACAACTGCTTGCTCGCCCTCCCCCCTCCCAGGGATGGGGACAGAATTAAAGACATAAAGGGAAAAGGGACTTGTGGGTTAAGAACAATTTAATAACTAAACTACAATAATATTGAAAAGAATTATAATAACAGTAATATATACAAATGAGTGATACACAGTGAAACTGCTCACAGCCTATTCCCAGCTAATGATCCCAGAGCAGGGAGAATCCTGAAATTACAGTCCTAGAATGGAGATAAGAGCCCCCAAGCATCCAAGACCAAGAGCTGACCAGAAGAGCACGACAACCATGAGAGAAGGGCCACCCAGAGACAACTTGGGAGGGAGAGAGCACTTACGGTCAGATCCTCATTTGTGTAACTGGGCATGCCCGTGCATGATATGGAATATACCATTGGCCAATTTGGGTCTCAATCCTAACCTAAGGTCAAATCCTAAGCTAGTAATTGGGGCTGTGCTCCCTCCCAGCTTCTCCTGCACCTGTGGACACTGGCACAGCAGAGAAGCTGAAAAGCCCTTGGCTGTCCTGGCAGCAACTGTAAACATCAGTGTGTGATGAGCTGCCTTCTCAGCACAAATTCAAAACACAGCCTCTCACTAGCTGCTGTGAAGAAACTGAACTCCGTCCCAGCTGAAACCAGGACACACACACCAGCTGCCTACTGCAGTTCTCTACCTAGCAGGTACCAGTGCATGTTTACGAGGAATGATGGGGGCAGCACATACTAAATCTTTGAACAACTCCCCACTAGTGTTTGGCAAAATAAAACATTTGAAGCAACAGGTTAGAATTCAGAGTACTGTATGGCATATTTTAGTTTTCCCTTTTTGGTAGCCCACAAGAAATAAGAATATTTAAACACATTCTGGAAAAACCTGTACTTCATCGCCTGAGGTGCAGTGTTTCCAGCAGGACATTGCTATTCCAACAAACATCACAAAATAAACAAAACAAAATGATCTTCCTTTGTTACTGACTACTGCTACATTATAATAAAGGAATTATAAATCTGGATTCATTTTTTTCTATCGTTGGTTTATGCCTACTTTGTATTCTATTGGATTACAACAGATTAATTTGTTTTAGTTTTCTTTCTAGCCACTTTTCATGACCTGGCTCAGTAGCAAAGTTCCATTTTTTAAAAAGAACAAAGTCTCTACATCTTCCATAAATTTTCCATTCATGCGACAGTTGCTTAAAAAAAATCTTAACTTTAATATTTGGACTTAGACTAGCTGGCAAAGCAAATTTCTCAGTAAGTGACAACACTTCTTCAGATAGTTGTCTTCAGCCCATTTTTTAACACTTTATACCACTTCATTGCTTCAAGCCCTGGATCGTTTATTCTAGCTAGCTAGCTGAATTCTTGCTCTTACCCCATCATTGACTGCTCTGACAGGAAAACTTGCTATTGCCAATGGAAGAACAAGATGTGGGTTCATGTTGGGAAGCAGAGAAGCCGGTGCCAGACCAGCAGCCTCTCCTGACCCTGAACTGTGGTGCCACCCCAATAGGTACCCTCTGCAAGGCAAGGCTCCACTGCTCAGGCAAACTGGCACCCTCTCCCTGTTGGACCCAAGGGCTCCTAGGAAAACAAAGATCATTTTATGTGCCTTTATCGGCTATTTCAATCGCAAACTCTTTCAATGGTCAGTATGTGTTTCTGCGAGACCTGGCACAACAGGGCCGTGCTATTGTTTGGAGTCTCCCAGTCCTACCCTCATACAGAAAACAATAACTAGAAATAAAGGCATTCTTATGCTGGATCACTTTAAAACCTATGCACCGAATTTAAGTGTTCTCCAGTAGATTCAGCTTTGCTTTCTGTGGCATACACAGCAGTGCGCTTTTACCCGTGGTAACTGACATTTGCACTTCACTGATTGATGAAGATCGATCTGATTCCGTACTAATAATAACAGAGAGTCATCTCAGACGACAGACTTCAGCTGCTAACTTAATTGATCATATTGACAGAGAATTTTGGGAAATATTATTCTAGCATAGCAACACAAATTAAATTGGACAAGCAGACCCAGAGAACGGTAACTTTCCCAGAAATGTGGTTTTACAATATTCAAGGGTTGTGAATGTTATTTTGACACAGGGCAAAGAAAGAAAATGTTAAGAATAATACAGTAAGTGTAAAAACACAACAGGTAGGTTCTGTTGCCATTCCTTAAGCCCATTACCTCCTTTCCCTGTGAAAGTAACACTGAAAACTCTTCACGCTCTAGGGCAGCCATGGCAGCAATCCCCTCATGTTTTGTTCATGGATCACTGTCAACTTTGACCATCCTGTGGGCTACCACACAGTCTTGTAACATCAACCTTTTAAGGCAGCATGGCTTTGTAGCCCCCCAGCGATCTGTGGAGCATAGCTGAGCATTGTTGCTCTTGACAATGTGATTTCAACAAGTCTCGAGTGGACTAACAACAGAGCTACTTACATGCAAGGTCAAGTTGTTCTGCTGGCTGCAAGTTTGCATTTGATTTCTAAAGCTGGCGCAAGTGGAACTGTGATGAATCCAGTACCTTATCACTTAGAGGCCACTTACTTAAATATCAAATCACTAACTTCTGCTGTACCTACTGGCATTTGCCTCGTTGGTTCAAAGCGCAGCGCTCTGCTTTAGCAGCAGCCTCAAGGAAAGTGTCGAGCCTTATCCTAAGCCTCCTCCTGGAGTCAGATTGCAGAGTACCAAGGAATTCCTGGCACTGCAGTACAGTAAACAGTTCTCCCATGTCCAGGATATAACACCAGAACAGATGATAATAAATAAGCTGCTTCAACAGGGCTGTGAAAAATGATCCCTGACATATCTGCAGTGAAGCAAATGTCATCTCAGAACAGGCTTGTCTGGATGCCTACAGGAGCACACACCAACCGTCTGGCTCAAATTTGCAGCCCGCTACTCATGCGGTGCTGGGAGCATACTGCTGACTGACTAATTCTGCACAGTGGTTCTCTACCTACTGAGCACTCTTCTGAGCTATTAGTGCCATAGCGTATCAAACAGCCTGTCACAAACTTGTTTATCACCCCTTTCCCCAGTTCAGGCAGGTATCCAGCAGCAAATATTCAGTATAAATATATGCACACCTAAGCATTAGCTCTCTGGTAGGCTGGACCACTGCACCTAAATTCAGGGCAGAATTACAGCCCTCATGTATTTTGAGATCACTGCAGTCACGTGGGATTAGTAGTGCAGCCCCTCACATCAAAAGCCTCTCTTCATGCTCGCCTGAAGAACTATTCACAAAAGCTAACTTGAGCCTGGCAGGACCATGTTTCTTTCTATAGTCAGTGGAGAAATGACCCCAATGGAGAACAAGGTGATCCAAACCAGAAGCCAAACACAGCTCTTCTGGTGGCCTTCTCTCTTTATTCATTGCTGTTGAGGGAGCCTCTGCAAATACACCCTCCTTTTACAGAATCATAGAATCACAGAATGGTTTGGGTTGGAAGGGACCTTAGAGATCATCCAGTTCCAACCCCCCTGCCATGGGCAGGGACACCTCCCACTAGCCCAGGTTGCTCAAAGCCTCATCCAGCCTGGCCTTGA
>WKFP01014223.1:668103-680281 GCA_011057875.1 Pterocles orientalis | reverse complement strand
TAGAATCACAGAATGGTTTGGGTTGGAAGGGACCTTAGAGATCATCCAGTTCCAACCCCCCTGCCATGGGCAGGGACACCTCCCACTAGCCCAGGTTGCTCAAAGCCTCATCCAGCCTGGCCTTGAACCCCTCCAGGGATGGGGCATCCACAGCTTCTCTGGGCAACCTGGGCCACTGCCTCACCACCCGCACAGTGAAAAATTTATTCCTAATATCTAATCTAAATCTGCCCTCTTCCAGTTTATAACTGTTATGCCTTGTCCTATCACTACACTCCCTGATAAAGAGTGCCTCCCCATCTCTCCTGTAGGCCCTTTCAGGTACTGGAAGTCTGCTATCAGGTCTCCTCGGAGCCTTCTTTTCTCCAGGCTGAACAACGGCCAGCTCCTAAGACTTTACTATGAATCTCATAGTATTTGATGTTTCTCTTGAAAGCCCTTTTTCTGAAGTTATGTATAGTTTTATAGTAAAGTTGGCCTTTGCTAAATACACACATCTATAATTATTATAATATATATGCCTTGCTGAGTTGGAGAAAACTTGGAATTGTGAAGTCCAGAGATTAAGAAGAAGGGGGTAGGGGCATGTGTGTATTGAAAGACAAAATACAAGTAAACCAGAAGTTACCGCAGTTTTTTTTCAAAGCCACTCATGACATTTCAGGGCTAGATACTAGCGACACTCAGCTCTGTCTTATTGCAATAGTCCAAGAAGTCATTTGAAATTTGCAAAAGGAATACCCCAATTTGCATTGTGTCTTGATCCAAGGGTTAATACATTCAATGTCTGGTTTTCCCAAATCCCCACATACATTAAGATTCCATTTTATTTGCCATTTTAAGACAAAATGAGCTTTTTACAGTAGATTAGAGAAAAGTTTGCCTCTTTTTAACATCTGCACACATAAGAATTATAGTGGATTTGTTACAGAGGATATAACAGCAGCTCTCTTCTGCACTGTATTCTTCACATGTAACTTCCCCAGTATTTTGAGAAATAAAAATAAATATCCATTTCATTTAACACCCTCTGTGGGCCAGAAAAGTCTATTCTGCATACCAGTAGATATCTCTATTAGGAAATTACACAGTATACATTCAATCTACATTTTCTTACATTAAGTGATTGAATTTTCTCTTAGCCTCAACCTCTGGTCCATACTAAACACAGCTTTTTTGGCTTTTGGCATTAAAATCTGAGGATGCAGCAGAGCATTGATGTAATTAGCTTATAGCTATTCAAGATGTATACAGGGGCATTTTCTGTTCCTCTTTCTAAACTTATTGTTATAGTGAAGAGCATTCTTTATGTACCCTTGGAAGGAGGACAAAGAGTCTCCCTAAGGGAAGAAAGAACTTCCTAATATGAAAATAAAGTAGAGAGAATACAGGCCTGGCCCATTTTATAAAGAGATAACAGACATGGCATTTAAGAAATAGTGGGAGAATACTTTTCCTTGGTAAGTAAAGGTCACAAACAGTGGAGTCTAATACTCCGTTTGAAGGGGAAACCAAGGGAAGCTTATACCTCCAGTCAAGTCCCCAAACATATCTATCCTTTGATCTTATTGTACTACCTGAACCCTACTGTAATCTCCTGGTGACACGTAACAATTTCCTTAAGCACAAGTACATGCACTTACACACACCCAGCAGCAAGACCTTCTTGACTGACATCTCATTAATTTATCCTTTTCCCATAACCTAAACTGGTAAACTGGTATTCTTCATAACACCAGTTAATACATAAATCAGAAAGAGAGATCAGAAATAATCAGTAAGTACTTGGTCTACTTACCCAGTAAGCTCTGGGCTGCCACGCCTGTAAGGACTACCTATATCCAACCTAAAGATGCCAGAAAGGTTAAAGCATGCATACAACCATGTCAGACAGCCCCACTATGAAATAGAAACATGGAGCTGCCATGTTTAAGACCAAGCTATAGTCCCAGCTGGGAAGTCACCCAGATGGCCACTGAAGTGGCTGGCTGCAAGGGTGGGATTTGGTTCAAGATTAAGGCACTTAATGAGCACTAATTATCTCAATTCCCATTACAACCAAGGGAAACCTACACAATATAGTTCATGAAGAAGACAGAACCATTCTGCTGATATCTGAGAGGTGTCTACTCCAAGGCAAACTAAATAATCTGTTTTCATTAACTGTATTAATTAAACTTCAATTGACTACAGTGGGAATCGAATAGGAATATTACTTTGATTCTACAAGTTTATACATAAGTATCTACAGTTACAGCAGGTCTCTAGAAACCTCATTTAGGGGGTTTGATCCAGGGCCAATTTCAACTCCAAATGGCAGGAGGAACCCTGCATGGAAGATGACCTGCGGAGACAAAGGCTGCCTTAGGATTATGAGACTGTTAACACTGGGAATGTGCAGAGTGACCAAAACCTCTGGGCTCACCAGTGAATGGCACAGTGCAGATATTGGCTGCACCACTCCAAGAGGAGTACATGTTGGAAGCTGCTCCCTGTTGGACTGAGCCTTCCAGAAGACTCTGGTAAAGGTACACCCATGAGTGACTATTTAAAGCAGAGTTCTGCAACATTTCCTTAGTTACTGCATTTGGCTGTGCTGACTTACAGACTGACATTCTGGTCAGGAAAAGGACCAACAGTCATTGGATTCCTTCAGGTGCACGTGGTTGTAGGAATGTGACACTTGGTACTCAGGTCCAGTGACCTGCTGGAGGCAGCCTCAAGGGCAACATCACTTTCACCTTCACAACAACAGACCTCAAAAAGTTAGTGTGCAACAAGGCTCGGCCACAGAGGAGCTCAACAACGTATATGGGCCTGTGACATGTGGACACACCAGCTCTACAGTTTGCTTACTCCTGCACCTAGACCTCATGCTCCATAAGAAGGTCTCAGTGCCAAATTCTAGCAGAATGCTACCCACAGCTGCAGTCCCACTGAAGCACCAGGACCAATATATAAAGCATCAGTTCTCAGAGCAATCCAGGGATGACCAGATCTAGAAAAAAAACAAAGGATGTATTTGGATTAACTGGTTCCTCCTACTCCTTTCCTTGCCAATCCCCTTCTTACTCAAGAATGCGTCAGTCTGATAATTGCAACACCTGCATCCCTATTACCATAAGAAAAAGAAGCAGGGTGGAAGCCCCTTATGTGCCCTTCTGAAGTCCTTTGCACATTTCTTGCTGATCCCCTAGCCATAACAGGCCAGAGACAAACTATTTCCTCACTTGGTGACTCCATGACAGCCCTCCACAGACAGTCTGCAAAAGCCTTTTCCCTGCAACACACCAGAGCCAGCCTGCAGCAGTTCTATTCATAGAGCAAGAGAAAAAAATCTCATAATTGGAGGCTCCTAGGTGAGCAGCTACAGTAACCGATCCAAATGTTCCCCTTGTATTACACAATCAATGAGAATGTGTGTTTCCATTTGCATTTTCACCCTTTTGCTTTCTGCATTTAGTAAACACTGGCAGAGTAAATGTTAAGATGTCAGCTCTCTCTTCTAGAATGTGATTGACATCCCTTAAGTGCTCCGGGCTTTTTATAACCTACATGACTGACAGATTTTAAGTGGAAGCAGTTCATGCAAGTTTCACATGTTAGTTGTCTGCATGAATAAGGTGGAATATTGGCTTTTCTTGTATCCATCTAACGGTATTTCCTCCTGCATTGGCAGCCGCTCTAAACCCTCCGTTGTTAAAAGAAAAAAAGAGCGTGTTCTCTGCTCTGCACATTTCTAAAGCTCTCAGTCTAACAAAAGGCAAAGTAAACCAATGCCTGTATTTTAAGTTCTTGCATTTCAAAGCAGCGCAGCACCACAACTCATTTCTCTTCATATCAGGCTTAGCTAAAAGATGGTGTCTTGTGCAGTAACATGTCTATTTAGCAATTTTCATGTACTCTGCACCTAAAACACTTTCAAGAAATCCAACATTATTATTATCATATCAATACATCCAATCAAAGCTGTTAGCAGCAATGTTACTGAGCCCAGTATACCTCTTGACCTGCCCCTCTAATAATTAAGGCAAACAGGTACCCTAAATATTATACAGAAAATTTAAGGTAAACACCAAAAAAACATACATGCTATTTCACAAATGAGACAATTAGCATCTACAGTTTTGTATTGCAAGTCCAAGCTCAGGTGAAAGACAAAATAGTGCATTTACTGCACAAACAATTGCAACAGACAAGCAACTTAAGTGCTGCTGATAAGCACATTCCAACCAATAGTGGCTTGTAAAAATGTTGCTGACCATTCTTCCCAGGGAAGAGACTGAGGGATCTAACAGTGCTTATTTAGTGAAAAAGTTTTCCAGAACGGATATGAAGTAGGAGAAGCTGAAGAGCACTTGAGTGTGACTTAATCAAAAATCTTTACTGCAAGGGTGGTGAGGCAGTGGCCCAGGTTGCGCAGAGAAGCTGTGGATGCCCCATCCCTGGAGGGGTTCAAGGCCAGGCTGGACGAGGCTTTGAGCAACCTGGGCTAGTGGGGGGTGTCCCTGCCCATGGCAGGGGGGTTGGAACTCAATGATCTCTAAGGTCCCTTCCAACTCAAACCATTCTGTCATTCTATGAAATTATCCTGTGTGTTCTGAATAAAGCCAGAGGATAGAGGCTCTACCTAAAGCTGGGCTACTCAGGAAAAGCACTTGGCACCCCATGACAAAGCTCAGGTGAGGGTGCACTCCCTCAACTCATTTTCCAACCCTGGCCCAACACCACTAACAGCCATCCTCCAAGAGAAAATGCCCAGGTACTGCCCACAGCAGGGAAGGCACAGGCTGAGCCCCCAGCCCACAAGCCAACAAGACAGACTCAGACTTAAAGCAGCACCAGTCCCCAGAGGTCTTCTCCTTCAGGTGACACAGCTGAATGGTATGGGATACACAGCATGGTATAGAGAGATCTGCTCTTCAGTTCCCTAATAATTTCCCTTTGCTAAACTGCCCGTCAGCCTAGCAATAACCTCGGGTGCTTAAGAAAGTGAAGCTGCAGAGTCAGTGAAAACAGTCAGTGGGGCACTATTTAGATTTTACAATGCCATCAACATAAAAGATATATTGGGTAATTGTTGAGATATTATTGAGACTTTGCTTTCCTATGAAAGAGAAAACAGCTGTATATTAAGTGATATTCTACCTCACTTTCTTGGACAGAGTGCAAGATTTCCATAGTTGCCTTTTCTTGTTCAGTTACATGACTTCAACCCTTTTTTTTTAAAGGAATGCGACCATCACTTGTTAATGGTACAACATAATCTACCTCAGAGAGTAATACAATTTCCTCTTCTTTTCAGCTTCTCATTTTTCTTAACTTCAATGCAGCTGTGTAAGATTTTCCCCTCTCTAGAGGGCAGGCAATAATCAGGTTAGGTTGGTATCTTTATGACACTGCCTTAAAGTTCACTTAATTTTCTCTCCCATCTCACCCCTCCCCACCTTTAAGTCCTTTCCAATTCATTTTTTACTATTGAATGTCCCTAAAAAGAGAAACTGGACACGGATAAATAATTTTACCTCAAAACTTATCAGTGTGAAAAATAAACAAATGGCTGCCCAGCAAATGTAGAAAGTCTTTAGTATCAACTGTGTCCATTTATTTTCTTTCTTTTTATAAAGAACAAATTTCATTTTGAAAAAGATCAGAAAAGGGCCAGAATACTAGTTTTGTTTCCTTTACGAAAATAATTGAACTCAATCCTGCTAAGATAAATACTTTTCCAAGTTTTGGAGAGCAGTGCTTTATTTATACTGTATTTAGGTACTATAAACAGTTAAATTTTTTTAATTTCCTCTGACTAATTGATCTGAGCATGTGCAGTAACATTGATTAATCTAAGCCACATTATCTCCTGGAAACGTTCTGGTTTTATCTATGTCTTTGAGGCTGCAAATTATACCCCAAAGACAGATAGCAAAAGTTCTACAGAACTACAACTTGCTTTCTCAATTTTTCAAAACCTCGGGCTCCCCACAAACAAGTGACAGTAAAAAGAGGAAAAGATATGTCTGCAGTCGAGTGGGTTTTTTTCTAAAAAAAAAAAGGAAAAAGAAAAAATAAAAAAGGAAAAAGAAAAAAGAAAAAATTTCCCATGGATAGCAGTGTTTCAGGTATCTACATGAAGTAACCTGAATTTAGGATATGTTAAGTCCCTTCCTCCTCAAACCATTCACTTCAGCATTAATGTGCACCACCTGCATTTTCAGAGGCTAGAAAACCAGAATTAGGTTCTGACAGTATGTATTTGCTAAAATAACATATTCCTATATTTTACTTGCTATATTGGCAAAGATTTAGCCAGAGATCATTTATTACAGAACATTCCTCTTGGCATCTGCTAGACACATTTGGACACTGCCAAGATTAGCTATGCCAGAGTTTTCCCTGACTCCAATCTCTGTTCCAGGAGAATATTACTAATACAAGGAATATACACTTTGTGATGGGCATATAATGATTGTGGTGCAATCAGCAAACAAGATGCTCTTCTGAGATTTCTTCATTGTCCCCCCATACAATTCTCAAAGAAGTCCTAGGAAATATATCACGTGGCAAAAACCCAAAATCTACATTTTCACAGAATTCTTCAATTTGCCCTAATGGAACTGCAGTTACAGGGAAGTCAGAGTAGGTCATTAGCAGAATGGGAATTCCTGAGCCATGAGATGGGAGAAGATAATGCTTTTCAAGTTCAGTCATGCTAGTTTCTAAAGTTGAGACTTTCACCTGGTCCATCAGCAAATAATGAAGCAGCACAACAAGGTTCTAGCTAACACACTCAGCAAGAGGACAGCATCCAAATAAGTGTGGTATATATAAACAGAGTAAAAAAAAATGTCCCTGTTTTGTGGTGAGTGCAGTATGCTTCCTTGCACCCCAAAGTATGTGATTTTGGAGGAATGTAGGTTTTTATAGCAGATAACTGTCAGCTTGCCTGTATTCTGGAGAGACCATTTAGTTTTGTTCTGGTTTTTAACGATGGAATTCCTTTCATTCTTCAAACTGAGCTTTAACTGGTGTAATAAAGCCAGCAGATCAGACCACTTTCCAAACAGGCTGAGACAAAGCTTCTTTCCCATCTTAAGTTTCCTGCATGAAGATCAGTTGACTGCCGTTTGGTATTCTTCATAGGCAGTGACATTTCTGCATGATAGTGGAGTTACACAAAGGCTCTGTGTCCTCCCCGAGTCAACTAGGAGACTGTTTGTAGGACTGGAATGAGTCTGCCTATTCTGAACTGCTTGGGGACTGCGGGAAGACATGAAGAATGTCTGCAGTGACTCAGATGGGCTTGCAGGGGCAGTTAGGACTAACCTTTTTTTGGCAAGTGCCTGGTGATGTGTTTAAGGTGCAGCAGGGATTAGGGAAAGGAATCTTATGTCAATAAGGGATGATGCGGAAAGTTCACTAATGGACACTGGTAATTTGCAACCATAACAAGAATGTTTCTTTTGCAGCCAGCTATGTTATGTAAAAGAGAAAGAACACAGATATAATTCAAGAAGGTATTAGAAAGCCAGGATTTCAAACCCCCATCTTCTAACGTGTTCCTGCTTCCCTGTTCTCTTCTGTTTTACATATCCCAGATCTGTTATACCTATAAAAAAAAGGAAATAGGTAAAAAATTCCTTTCCTTTAGGAAAAACTGAGTTAGCATAATGAAATAGTCTCTAGCTAGCCATCAACAGCTATAACAACTGCTGAGCTGGAACAGCTTCCTGATCTACTTTTCAATCGACTCTTTCTTGAGCTGACATGTTTTAATGACAATATCTATGCTCAGAGCCTCTAGAACCTAGTTCTTAAGTGGTAGATAACTTAAGCTCTGTTGCATTTTGACAGGTCTATGAATTATATACAATTAAAGCCCAGTAACTCAATGCAGTGATTAATACAAGCCTGAACTGTCTCTGTAGAGTTTAATTTTCTTTACAGTACATCTCTATTAAAAAAGCCCTTGGTCTTGAAATGAAAATTCCCGGGGAGCTCTCAGTCCCCAGTTTATATGAACAAGACCAGGCACACACCTCCAAACTACAGGCCAAGGATGCCTGCAAAAGTCACACGAGTATCACTGCATCTGGTAACACTCAACTCATCCTCAAATTTGCATTCAGAGCTATAAAATAAATGAATAAAAGGCTGTTCCTAGCATTATCCTGTTGCTTAAGCCACGATGGTTGATCTAAGGACATGGAAAAATGCCTGGCTTGATAGTAAGATTTGTGTTGCCAGAAGCTAGCTTACACTTCCTAGGTACTCAAGCTTGTCTAGCAAAAGACATCAGAACTAAAAATCTTCTGATTTCTAACAGAAAATGAATTATAGGTGCAAAGGAGATGGCATATGTAAGCAGAACACCAAAGCAGAGGGCTAAGAACAGAGCCAGCAGAGTAGGACAGAGTTAACAGACCCCATCTAGGGCCGCAAGAAGAAAATCACCCGCTGTTCTGGATTAGCAGGAAGACCACAGTCTCACCAGGCAAAAGGCCAAGGGAAGTTTGGATCAGAACAAATGCGGTGAATTAGGTAACAGAAAATAGCTCCTTGGCCTAAGTATGGCAGAGAAGAAACCCTAACTGAAAACGCTTTCTTTGGTTAGACAGACAAACTTAGAAACCAAGCTAAGGAAGCATTTTGGTCTCAGCTTACTGCTGTCCCTGTGGGTAGCCCCATTTGTTTATTTTGCCGTGAACCTTCCAACATCCCCTTTGCACAAATCATCCGGCCTTCAAACTCTGGGGTACAGGCCTCTCTTCAACCACAGCTTGCCAGCTCCTTCATGAAGCTCCAGGCCTATTATATTTCAACTTATTTGTCGTAAAGCCTAAGGAGCTCATTCAATAGCTTCCTTCCACTCAAGAGTTACTGGGCTTTTAGTGCTTCCTCAGCCTTACTTAAAAGAGACTGTTATTGGAAAACCTAATGCATTCAATATGACAGGGCCGGGTTCACAAATCTGCTGCTCTGGTTTCTATTGACATTTAAAAACAATGTTAGTGACAAAAATGTAATTATTCCTAAATGATGGAAACAAGGAGCCGGGCGGACTGAATGAACTTGTTTTGAACCTCTATTCATTTCACTTCAATTTTGGCAGGGAGTTTTGCTGGTTTCTATTTTATCCTAACCAGTTTATCCATGTTCCAGACTTTATATGCTCTGTGGCTGTAATGCTTTCCTGTGGAATTCACCCATTGCCACAGAATTATGCTTGAGAAACCCAGCATGCCTCTGAAAAACAAGAGAATTCTCTTGCATTCACACGTACAGACAGAGTTGAGAATACGCACTGAGCATATGCTGACATAGCTCACTCTCCATCATTTTTCAGGCTGCCTTCAATTGCAATTCTGAAAGGTGTGAGCTACCTCATCTATCTCAGCTGGAGCTGGAAGGATTCCCCTCTTCCAGTCTGTAGAATCTGCTGATTTGTACTGCGCCATGGAAATGTGGCATTTTTTTGCAGCCAAATTCTGTTTTATTGAGATCTACTTTGTTTCCTTTCTCCCAACTTTTCTAAAATCCACCTATACAGTTGCTTCTTCTTCTCCAATTGCAGCGGGCACAAATTGAAATACAGGGAACCTTCCTGCCAACATGGAAGGGAGTTTATGAGATTTGTCTGGGAGGAGACACGCAGATGTAGGAGCAGTGATGCGTTGCCAAGGAATCTGTGGGTCAGAGAGCTGTGTTCACATCATACTATGACCTCCACAAACAGCTGTCTTGGCTGGATTAATTTCTAGTCCTTCCTACCTCTCAAGTATGGCAAGGCAATGCTGAGATGTGTGACGATAACATAAGGCACTTCACTGCCCATTTATGACTCCACACTGACCACTCACAATCCCTTCATTTTACCACTGTTATGTATTGCTATACACTCAGGTGGGATTTGTGTCAGACAGATTAGCAATCTCAAATTTAGAAGCTTAGTATCAGCTATTAATCCAGGCTCCCCTTACAACAAATCAATAAAAGAACAAGACTTCACTTCCCAGAATAAGTATCTAAGACAGGTGGAATATATACAGCTCCAGAGAGGGTTGTTGTGCATCTAGGTTTCTTTTCATATCAGTGGAGAACAACTTTTAGTTACCAAAAATTGCTTAGCGAACATTAATGAGTCACCATCACAAGCATCACAGTGGACCAAAGAAAATTCAAAATTCAAGGTATGCTTCATTAACAACTGGAAACGAAGGAAGTAAAGGAGGTATCAATCTTCAAAGCCATTAAGAAATGAAAGCTACCTGTGAGATACTACAACAGCAGAAGTTCCCAAATTGAACAAAGCATGAAAATTGCTGGAGGAGTAGGATACAGGTGGGAGTCAGAAATTTTTTGCCTAATTTTGTCTCTGATGCACTGAAATGACTCCAGCAAACCTTTTACACCCTTTCTTCATGCCTTCTCCCCCCCTTCCCCACATCTAATTCAGATAACAGTAACCTGTAAGATTTACCCCACAAGGATATAGATGGGCTTGAAGGTTTTTTTGAGATCCAAGATGGGGCTTAGGAATTACAGTTATCAAAACTGTGAGCACCTGGGAGGTGACCAATAACACCTCTGACCAGTATTTCAAAATCAGGAAGGGCAGTCTCCAGGCAGGGGCCCATGCAGCTGGAACTGAAGCCATGTGTCCCCAGGCTAATCACTTCATGGAGCCTGGGACCTCTGTTCACTTCCAGACGCGCATCACAGAATCACAGAATGTTAAGGATTGGAAGGGACCTCGAAAGATCATCTAGTCCAATCCCCCTGCCGAAGCAGGAACACCTAGATCAGATTGCACAGGAACGCATCCAGGCGGGCTTTGAATGTCTCCAGAGAAGGAGACTCCACAACCTCTCTGGGCAGCCTGTTCCAGTGCTCTGTCACCCTCACTGTAAAGAAGTTTTTTCTCATATTCAAATGGAACCTCCTATGTTCCAGCTTGAACCCATTGCCCCTTGTCCTATCATTGGATGTCACAGAGAAGAGCCTGGCTCCATCCTCCTGACACTCCCCCTTCACATATTTATAAACATTGATTAGGTCACCCCTCAGTCTCCTCTTTTCCAAGCTAACGAGACCCAGCTCTCTCAGCCTTTCCTCATAAGGGAGATGCTCCATTCCCTTCATCATCTTCGTGGCTCTGCGCTGGACTCTTTCCAGCAGTTCCCTGTCCCTCTTGAACTGAGGGGCCCAGAACTGGACACAATATTCCAGATGTGGTCTTACCAGGGCAGAGTAGAGGGGGAGGAGAACTTCTCTCGACCTACTGACCACCCCCCTTCTGATACACCCCAGGATGCCATTGGCCTTCTTGGCCACAAGGGCACAGTGCTGGCTCATGGTCATCCTGCTGGCCACCAGGACCCCCAGGTCCCTCTCCCCTACACTACTCTCCAACAGCTCAGTACCCAACTTATACTGGAACCTGGTGTTGTTCTTGCCCAGATGCAAGACTCTACACTTGCTCTTGTTACATTGCATTAAATTTTTCCCCGCCCAAATCTCCAGCCTGTCTAGGTCTCGCTGGATGGAAGCACAGCCTTCTGGCGTGTCAGCCACTCCTCCCAGTTTCGTATCATCAGCAAACTTGCTGAGGGTGCACTCTATTCCCTCATCACAGTCGTTGATGAATATATTGAACAGCACAGGTCCCAGTACCGAACCCTGGGGGACTCCACTAGATACAGGCCTCCAACTAGACTCCATCCCATTCACCACAACTCTCTGGCTTCTTTACTCCAGCCAGTTCACAACCCATCTCACTACCCGATCATCCAGATCACACTTCCTCAGTTTAGCCGCAAGGATACTGTTGGAAACGGTGTAAAATGCTTTTCTGAAATCGAGACAGACCACATCTACTGCTTTGCCATCATCTATCCACCTGGTAATATCCTCATAAAAGGCTATCAGGTTGGTCAAGCATGGCTTCCCCTTGGTGAAGCCATGTTGACTGCCTCTAATGACCTTCTTATCCCTGATATGCCTAGAGACAGCATCTAGAATAAGTTGTTCCATCACCTTTCCAGGGATGGAAGTGAGGCTGACCGGTCTGTAGTTACCCGGGTCCTCCTTCTTGCCCTTTTTGAAGACTGGAGTGATATTCGCTTTTCTCCAGTCCTCAGGCACCTCCCCTGTTTCCCACGACCTACTAAAGATGATGGAG
>WKFP01014223.1:637741-668083 GCA_011057875.1 Pterocles orientalis | reverse complement strand
TACCAAACCCTGGGGGACTCCACTAGATACAGGCCTCCAACTAGACTCCATCCCATTCACAACAACTCTCTGGCTTCTTTTCTCCAGCCAGCTCACCATCCATCTCACTACCCGATCATCCAGATCACACTTCCTCAGTTTAGCCGCAAGGATACTGTGGGAGACGGTGTCAAATGCTGTTCTGAAATCGAGACAGACCACATCTACTGCTTTGCCATCATCTATCCACCTGGTAATATCCTCATAAAAGGCTATCAGGTTGGTCAAGCATGACTTCCCCTTGGTGAAGCCATGTTGACTGCCTCTAATGACCTTCTTATCCCTGATATGCCTAGAGAGAGCATCAAGAATAAGTTGTTCCATCACCTTTCCAGGCATGGAGGTGAGGCTGACCGGTCTATAGTTATGTGGACTACCTGAAATACTGTGCTGTTAATCAATTCCTAAGTGCAAAACAAACAAAACCAAACTGTGTCCAGACTTCACACAGCTGCAGCTTCTTCCACCTAAACCATAAAGGTCCAATCATCTCTTCGACCAGTAGGTACAAGCGTTCCAGGAGTAACTAAATCAGAGTAGTAAAGTGCAAGAGCACCAAACTGCCCGAACGCTCAGCGACAACGCAGACAGGAATACATCCTTGAAGGATGCAGCCTCACCAAGAAATGATGCACCATGAGCTAGCCAGTCCCAGAGAGCATCAAAGATGAATGAAGGAAACACATATGGCTGCACAATTTACATTTCCCACACATTCAAATCTCATCTGTATACAAAAAAAATAATCTGAAAAATAAGGTAATTCATTTACTATAATAAACCACCACAATATGAAATGTTAGGTAACAGGGTCCTTGAACCAGACTAGAAGACTCATATCTTTAAAGACTCCATTTGACTGCAAAGCTGTCAGCAGCATTAGTATTAACTAATGACAGCAGGAATTTCTTTCCATTCATGACACGCTGTCATGTTTTCACTATCTGTGAAAAGCTGATGTAGTCAAGCCACGGGAAATATAAGAAAGTTCCTGGAATTAGCGATGGTGCATATGTTTCTAGGAAGGCTGAAGTATGACAATTTTCACAGATGCGGGAACTTTTGATAGCATTCCAGTTGAAACAAATTTGTAGCAAACCCTGTGGAGAAGTTCATTCAACAGGATGAGCTAACCCAGAAAGCAGTCGTTTAAATTGCATCCGTATGAGCAGCAGCTGGGAACTCAGTAAACAGCTCTGTTTTCTGGTTGTCAAAGAGCTGCTAAAGCAGATGTGAAACCCATCAAAAATAGGTTGCAAACAGAGAACATGGAAGGGAATGCATCAATATCAGAGTGGTCTGGAAATAAGGAATGCTGGATCATCTTTGCAGTGTTTATAAACCCGAAGTGTACCCAACATAGAGCTGCACCAACAGGCTGCTTTCTTATCCTTGTGACAGGACCTTCCCCAAACTGTACTGTCTGGGCAAATAAGGGTGCAGAGCTTTTGGCAGCTGAACTGTCAGACAGAAGAAAAGGTTCTAAATTGCACTCTGCTTTCCTTTGAATCAGGTTTTCTGAGAGAGGCTTTCATTCCTGTCTTTTTTTCTCCCAAACTCTATAATTAACCCAGACTGAGGTATCACAATGAGCCAAACATGGCATTTGCCACTACAAACAGATTACAAGCTCACTCTGTGTTCGATAGGCAGCCTTCCCACAACAGCCATTCTTTCATGGACAGGAATTGGGGCCAAAATAGTGATTACATTACTTTTTTCTTCTTCCCTTTTTAAAAGCCCATGGGACCCAATTCCTTGGAATTCCCCCATATGGAGATTCACTTGGATCTAACTTCTAGGACTCTTGCAGTACTTAAGACACTTAACTTCCTTTATTACCAGGCATACAAAGGAATAAGATTCAACACTAAAGGGTGCAGGTTAAGAAAAAATAATGTACTTGGGTTATAACATGAATAAACAAAGAACCTACGCGTCCTGTCATTGCCCTGGCAAGCCTCCATGGCTGGCCTTCACAGCACAGGTGTGAGACTGTCTTTGGCCAAATGCCTTTGACAAGCTGAGTCTAAGCCCCATTGCCTGAAGCAGGCTCAAATATTTCCCACATCAGGTGGTTGCAAGGTGAGGACAGACACTCTCCCGCATCTGGTTGCTTCTACTTCCATTACAACATTGGGTTTTACCTCTCCAAGACCTAGTGACATGTATAATTAAGTATTAATAAAAAGGGACTAATCAGACAAAAAAACCCAAGCAATTGGTACAGTCAGTCTATATGTATTAAGGTCAAGTTATATGTTTAACTGAGAAAACAGATCTTCAGTAAGTATTTGGCAACTATACCCCTTCCTTCAAGCAGTAGTGCCTCAAGTAGTAGTGACTCAAGTAGTAGTGTTTAACTGAGAAACACTGAAGAGTCTTCACATTCTGATGTTTCAAACCAGCAACCAGTCTTCCAGAACTTGTTTTCTCTCCTTTAGAGGAAGGGGTGTGGGGAAAGCCTGTATCCAACTTAAAAGAAACCCTTTGTGGCTTGCATTCAGTTGGAAGCCTTTGCTGAGTCAAATTTATGTTCATTTTAACATGGATTTCTTGCAACCCAGAATCTAAGGTGAAACATGGTAGCTGATTCCACATTAAAACTGCTAAGATAACTATTCATAACTATTATTATGTCTACATGACAATGCTTGAAGGTGCTTTTTTTTAAGCTAGCAGGCTTTTATTACTATTGCTCATCTAAAAAACCCTCAAAAATACTCATATTTCCTACAGCTACAGGTGTGCATCTTAGAGGTTGAAGCATGATGCTGCACTATGCTCTGTTGAAGAACAGTTTCTAGAAAAGGAGGCTGCAGAGAGAGAGGGAAAAGCTGTTACTTTCCTATGAGGACATAAAAGGATTGTTTCATTCTTTCAGAGGAAGTCAGGCTACACACTTCCACTTGGTTCTTGGCCAGATGGTTCCCTCCCCTCCTCATGAGGCAGCATGTTAAATGCATTTGGCTGCTGTTCTTTGACTGCTGGGGGTGCTTTCATTCCAGTGGCAATGCAAGATGGATAGGAGGACAGGAGCCAATTTAAACTTTTGCTGACAAACCATTTCAGAAGATATATTCTGTCCCTACAGGTTGCAGTTCACACGTAAGCTCTCGCTTCCAAAAACAGAGGAACGGGCATTTTTACCAAGCAAATATAATGCAGACAAATTAGATGGTAACTATTTCAGAAAACTTGGCAGAAGTTCAGTTTATGCGAGGCTTTCCATATGTTCCATATTTGCAGAATAAAGATGAAAACTCTGATCTTTGTAGTTTGAACTTGTCTATTTGGTTTACTGTTCCTTTTTGGCCTGAACAGAACTTTTACATATACAAATTGATTTAATCCAGCAAACCCAAATAAATCTTAGTGCAAACATGGGACTGTCCACTCTCAAGGTCTGGCTCAGAATCTGGGGCTTCTGACATTTGAACTCTGGTTTCTCAAGTTGCTTTGAGACTCACTTGGACTGGATTCAAAATTAATTCCATAAAGTCCTTCCCTGGATTTTTTTGTTGATTTAGTGACAGAGAAATCCTTCCTCAAAAGACAACTCATCAACCGTTGGTCATCAGATCCTCAGTTACAGTTGGGCACCAAGTTACCTTTTGTACTGTAATCTGTTGATAGATTGTTTAAACTGGTGCTTACCCCAAATTTCCACTAGCTGTAGCATGTTTTGAAAATTTGGAATAGCTTATTTCAACTTGCCTGCAATGATCT
This sequence comes from Pterocles orientalis, assembly GCA_011057875.1. Lineage (NCBI taxonomy): Eukaryota > Metazoa > Chordata > Aves > Pterocliformes > Pteroclidae > Pterocles > Pterocles orientalis. The sequence goes on along the minus strand of WKFP01014223.1, from coordinate 664,315 downwards.
GTGTAAGCCTGGTAGGAAGCATAAGGAACCGAATGATTAATCACATTCTTCCCAGTAATTTAGAAGTGCTGATGAATGCCAGGAAACATTGTAATGAGTACTGAAAAAAAAACAGGCAGCAATACACTGGAAGCCTTACTGTTGCTTTCAATAGAAGCACCAAAGTAATTAAGTCTACTAATTAGACATTAGTCTTTTAAAAAAATAAATAACAATAGATACATTCCATGCACTGTCCACATTTCTGTGCAAAAGTTGTAAGCTGAGCACATATGACTAGAGCATACAATCATTCCTCATCACAGCAGCCCCAGCTCTATCTCAAAAATTATAATGAACACAGACATACACAGAGCCAGACAATTTCACTTCAATAGACGTCTTTCAGCCTCTCATTTACCAAACAGCTCTGTACTTCCAATGTTTACGTTGGTTAAATAAGCAGAAACTATATTTCTGTTTTTCACTGTCATCTTGAACTAGGAGACTGTGTGAACCGCACCATGGAATAAAGCCGGTGCTTTACACAATTTTTTGGACAGATCAGAGTGGAAGTTATACCTTTGCACGTCAGGGAAAAAAAACCACACCACGTGTTTAATTCAATTATTTTGAAAATGTTAAGCTATTAATTATGTACACCAAGAAGCTGTGAATTAAGGTTGAAGATTTTATCTGAAACAATTCAAAGAGATTTTGTTGCTCTGTTCACTTACATTAATTTCAACCCTGTATTTTTCAGAATTGCTTGGAGTAATGGCTGTACAGTCTTATGTCCAATGTGGATTGTAGATTTCCATGAATCTGAACAAACTGAGTTTTAGATTTTATGCTTTAGAGAGCTAACAGGAAAACGCAAGCTAGAGCCTCAGAAGAAAAATGCATTGTTTTTTTCTTCACAAATGCTCAAAACTAAGTAGGAAAGCTCTGTCGTTACCCTCTCTGGTGTCTGTGGTCTTGTATAGCGGCAGTATAAAAAAGAGACATAGCAAAACCCTTCTTTAAGGCAAATTGTATTTCAGTCTACTGTATTTAAAGCTTCCATCAGAACACTTGGAAACTAGTAGGCAAACTGGTAACATTTCTCTACAAAAATTCTGGCAAATGGGAGGAAAAAAGTGTCAAGAAGGACAATTATTACTATTATTTTCATTCCAAAGTGTCCCTAATTGAAAATATCATTACAAACATCCATGCTTACAGAAGGAAGTTCAGCATATCCAACTGCATTGGCTGCAGAACTGAAGCCCACAAGGTCTAGAGGTAAAACGTAAATTTGACAGATGAGATTCACTTAGGGCTCACTTGTACGGCAGAATGCCAAAGGACCATATAACCATGGTGTTGAAAGGCATTTAGCTTGAGATATTTATACCTGTCCCATGTAGCAGTCACACAGTGAGTCAGTGTTCAAGAGGATTAAGCATCCAATGAGCAACTAGTAAACCTGCCATCATTTCAGAAGCAGAAAACAGAAAAGGATCAAAGAAATAACCTTTTTTAACTAGAAACTACAAGTTTAGACAAATTGCATTTGAAGTCATAAATTAAGAAATTATTCAGAGTTCTGTCAAATTTATTGTCATATCTGAATGGGGTACTAAGACCCTGCAAAAGGAAACCAGTTAAAACTAAACTCAATGTGAAAGTCATGACCTGCAGGTAGCAGGGCTGCCGTGTGATGTTAGCAACCATCAGATTTGCTGAAGCTCAGCATCAGGGACAAAGGAGTACCTACCCCACTGGACAATGGGGTGCCCTGTGTGTGTCCATCCCTGCATGAGTTTGCAGAGGATGAAAGAAACCTCAAAGAGGAATGGGGTAAAAAGTACCCTCTTCTTTATATTGTGACAACAGATCTATACACACACACACATATATATTATATAAACTTGTTTTTTTCTTATCCTTCTCCATTACTTACTAAAACATTGTGGTTGAGGAAGACGACCAGGCAAAAAGTGAGCATGACATTGAGGAAGTAATTCTGTTTTGGAACAATCAAGCATCCATTTTTTTTTCCTTCCCCTGCACACCACACTCTTAAGTGGCACCTTTACAGGGCAACTTCCAGCCTTTTTCCTTGAGATTAAGCACAAAAAACTCAATTTGGGGAGTCTGAATAAAATCCAGGGGTAATAACAAGCCATTTCCCCACTGCAGGATCTGCATTTACTAAAATCAATTACTAAAACCCAGAATAAAGCAGAAGGTAAAAGCGATTATGCTGTGAGAATGTAACAGGCAGATGTGTCACTACTCAGAATGTCTCCAGACACAGAAGATTTTTAAGCTGCAGATAAAATTAAAGATGAAGTGTCATGTCTTGTGGGCTACACAGCAATATGCCAACAGAAAAAAGAAATCATCCAAATGGCTGGGATGCTACGAACAACACCACAGGGCTTAGCATGTGCCAAGAGGACAAGCTAAACAAAGTCCCAGAAAGAGGTATACAGATACATCAAATCTCCTTTAGAGAAACTGTCTTGATTCTGTATATGAATAGCTAGCAGTCCAAAAAGGATCTTTGGTTCTGTGAATAAAGAGTGATCAGAGATGTTGTCTGTCCCTTCTTGGGCAAGACCTCGCTCAAGCCCACGGCTCCCATCCTGCAGTTCTGCTCTGCAGATGATGGCAGAGGTGGACAAACCAGCATAAAATGACAGCAGCGGGCCCAGAGCTGTGTATACCAGCTATGGTATATGTGCATGTTCCCATGCGATCTTTTAAGTGCAAACGGGGAGACGGACAGTTGCGTACATTGCTTCATCCTGCATCTGCTGTAATGTTCTCACAACCACAGAACTGGAGGAAAAAGATACCAATTATATATTGAGGGGACAGACCAGAAAGCACATTTGCAATTGTCCCATCAGACATTTAACTCAGCCTGGGAGTTGTAGGTTGGGCTGCTTACTGCCTTCTCATGTCCCCTGGCTTCAGCAACAACCTATTACCAACATCCTTCTATACTGTACATCCTTGAGAGCTCCCCAGGAACCAAGGGGCTCTGCGCAAGCTGAAGGGAGCAGCTAGCAAACGAGGTCCACCTTCCCCCCAGAGAGAGAGCACGGCAAGGCTCAGGAGGAACCAAGAAGTGATGGATGAACATTCATAGCTGCCAGCCTCCCCTTTCCTGTTACTGGTGCATAACAGATTTACATACTGGTTGTTCTGTCCCAAAAGAGCAGGAGTGACTCATCAGAATACCCTAAAATCCAGTTACAACCCAAATAATGTCCCCATCATCATCAGCCCTGTGCAAGGCAAGGTAGACACACCAACTTAACATCCACTGACCCTAAATGAGGGAACTTACTTCCCCCTCACAGTGCATGGATGCTTCGGTTTCACAAGAGACACACGATCAACAGTACTAGCTGAAGGATCTGTAAGCAGCAGCATTTTGAACACTCAGCCTGGACTGTGGGGACTCGAATAACCTGAAGCATACCCACCGAGACGCAAGTGCTCATACTGCTTACAAGAGAAGTGAATGCCAGAGAAAGCAGCACATAAAATAGTACATGTTATCATAACCTTTGCTATGAGAAATCTTGTTGAAACTTAAATCAATGCAGAAGAAAAAAAAAAGATATCAGGATTTCCTTTTTAATGTGCTAGAGACAGCCTTGTTCAAGCCCTAAGCAACACTTTATGGCACATAAGGGATATAGATTCACTTTAATTTTATTAGGTAGTTACTTGAAATAAGGTGATTGAGGAAGAGGTTTTATCTAGGGATAAAAAGCTCAGCTATTTTTCCTTCCAATATAAAATGTTGCTGTAAGGATGCCAGCTGGAAAAACACTACGCTATAATAAATGCTCCCAATGATTTTGTAAGTGTGTGCTGCAGGCATTCAGAGGTGACACCGTCACTACATGTCATGCTGGCAACTATGTGGTACTTGCATCCACTTTGGTGCAGAAAACTACAAAACGTGTAGCTAAATTAGAGTGAATATAGAAAGCAACAGTAAGACTGAAAGGGTTTGGAAAATATTAGTGAAAAGGAAAGATTAAAGCAATTGTTTGTTTACAAAGAAGTGATGAGAGACTATAATAGGTTTTCAAGATGGAAAAGGTTGCATTTTTTAAACAAAGGCAGACTTTACATGACCCTTTGTTCATGTACTACCTTGAATGTAATTTTCAGTAGAGAGGATTTAGTTAAATAGTAGGGGGAAAGTCTTTCTAACTGCAGGTACAATTGAACAGTAGGCTTAGCTGTTCAGGGTGTCACAGTAGCCTTCCCACTGGAGGGTTTTCAGTTAGCAGTCCACCTGTCAGGACAGTTTAAGTACAGATCCTGCCTAAAAGCTGGGTGATGTACAAGGTAACTTCCTGAAGGGCACCCTGGTCTTGTGTTCCAGCAGTGCTTCATAACTTGGACAGATGCCAAACTGGCAATTATCCTCCAGGTCCCTATTTCTCCTCTTTAGAAAGCAAGACTCTGGACCATTCAGGCTGCATTAGCAGGTAGCGCTCCCAGTGCCCAAGCATCAGGATAAAACAAACCCACTCACAAAACAAGGGGCATTACTCAATGCACTCACTTTTGCCTTTGCCACACGCTGCAGCCCAAATGACACAGCATCACCTCGAGGTGGGAGCCCACCCATGCCAGCCACCACTTTGCTTCTCTGTGAGCACGGACACCGTAAACAGGAAAAACAGCAAGGGACCAAGGGAGTTGGGCCCCAACTCAAGGGAGCACCAGGCTGTCAGGTCCTCAGAGGAAAAGCCAGGTCTGGGGCGGAGGGGCCCCACCGCCCCAGACCTGGCTTTTCCTCTGAGGAACTGACAGCCTGGTACAGCCTCCCCACTCTTGGACTCCTGGAAGAGTGATTTTCAAACCATATTCCACTAGCTTAAAGCTTTAATTTAATAGACTAATTACTGTTGCTGGAAAGCAATTTTGTCTATATCAGAACACAAGGAAAATCCATGTAACAAAGTTAACACCAGGTATTCAAAATGAATATTTCATTGTGAAGCTTCAACTCTATTTATACCTATTTTGTATCTTATAGTAATTGAGATTCAGCTCAGGCTGATTTTTCATCTTTGTTTAGAATTTACACATATTTGAAAGCTATCAGGTGCTCACTTCTGCTCTAGAAACATTCCCACACCTCCCTGCACTGTCTCTTTAGCAAGAACTATCACTGCTTGGTTTATTTGTTGAAACTCAGCATATAGAACCACCTGCCTTGGCACAGTGGCAGGGAGGAGGTTTGGTCAGTTTGGTGCTGAAGGCGTTTCTCTTCCCCCAGGTCACCTTGCAGGCCAGTCTGATCTTGCAGGTAGATGTCCATTAAGGACTCCCGTGGGGCTGGAGGTATGAGTCTACCAATAAAATTTGAACATGATCATCATTCCCATTACACAAGAGTATAGCTTTCCACAATTTAATTTAGCTGTTCAAACAAGCACAAACCTCACAGAATGTTTGCTCTCTGATTACTCCAGAGATGGTTCAGTGATACCAACTTCTTAACAGATATTCAAGGACAGCAGAATAAAACAATACAAAAAGCTCTATTAATTTCCAAATTCCAAGCTGTAGGAGGTCACTCAGTTGAGGAAAAAAGTTACTTACTACCATCCCTACATGAAGAGAAGGAAACACACACAAACCCTAGTTCACTCCGAATGGCAGAGGGAACTGCAAACACCAGATGGTTGCAGCTTCCCTCTCTGGCAGCATCTTTGTCTAACCAAACCTAGTCCCCCCTTCACCATCCTCACTCCCATAGGTCCAAGATTCATGAAAACATATCTGGAATATCTATTTATTTAGTTTAGGAAAAGGAGAGGTTCTTCAAAAGAGCTCATGCTTCCAGTTTAATTTTTCTAGCTAATGCAGTCCTTTTTCATGGTCATGACTATATCAAGCTAGGCTGCCTATATAACCCCTTATGTGACCCATTCTAATGGAGTACAGGGGGGTCCTGCTCCCCTCCAGAGCATCACACGAGAACCAGGGAGCCTCCTTACATCTGTGAGGTAGGAGATTTCAGCCTGCGTTTTCATGCTTTCAGCACTGCAGCTGTAACCCCCCTTTTTGCAAGTTCACTTCTTACACACACTGCAACAAACCCACCTCATCTCCAGTTTTCAAGATATTCCCAAAGAACATGTGTTTGAGAATCTGCCTACATACAACTTAATCATGATTTAACGTATTTAAGAACTGTACCCTGCCATTTCACAAATCTGATTTACTTTGCATCCTTTCTGCTGAGTGCTACCTGCATACCTACCATAATAAAAGGATCCTCTCTAAGGGTAGAACCAACCAAAGGCTGTTCACAGACAAACTGATCTGAGAAAGAAGATACACCCTTCCTTTTGGCGTTCACTCGTAATCTTTAACAAGCACTCAGAAGTGGTAAGAAAGCTAAGACAAGGAAAAACATCCAGATGTATCACATAGCCTGGATCTGTGTATTTCTAGTGCTCCCAAGAAACTCATTCTGAAAACCTCAGAGCCTGGGGGTTTACTTGCCTTCACTACCATCTGTCTACGAAGAACTGTAAGTACAGAGTGGCCACCTCCTTGTAGCTCTGAAGGAAGTTGCACTTAAGCAACTAGGAGATCCTCACTACATCAGCACTATTACTGGGAGCCTAAAAAAACCCTATGAACCCAGGGAAAAACTAGACCTGCAGCCTGGGCAGATGTGAGAAGTTAAAAAATACAATGGCACAATACATGAAACAGAATTATGGCAGCTTGATCAACACCCAGGCAGGAGTAACAACACCAGGACTTCAAAGGGTAAAGAAATGGCAACACATAAATGACCAACAGATCTCCTTTCCCTAACTAAAGTCAAGTCCCACCAAGGTCAGTCTGACACAGAGAAGGCAGAGCTGTCTTGCCACTCAGTGCTAGAGACCCTACAGCATTACTTCATCTCCAAGTTTTCAATAAATGAGAAAACCCCAGGCACATAGCTGTCAACTTTTTACAATTTATACACCTCAGCATTTTCTAGCAGAGGTGCTGACTCCTGCAGAGTAGATTTAAGTCCCGTGGCAAGAATCTTGCTTCTCTTATTTACATTTAGCAGACCCTTCTGAAATCGCCCCAGGCCTTCGGAAGTCCATGGATCACACATTAAATACTTTCCCAGCATGAGTATATGCTTCATAGCCTGGAAAACCTAGCACAACCAGGCAGGCAGCCAGAGTCAGTCTTTGGATTTTTTTTTTTTTTTGACTGACATGATTTAACTGCATCCCTTTTACTTATTTATACAAGGTGCTCTTGTGACAGAACACGGAGGATTTATACAGAGATGTAAAGTATCCCCATCACCTGTATCACTCTGGCATAGTGCCCTGCAGAAAGCACCACAGCCTATGCTGCTCTGAATCTTCTGCTAGCAGTAGGCCGACAGTTAGTGCAGAACATACCCTAGGTAGTAGTATATTGATGGGACCTTCATAGATGATGCTTAGGAGGTGTTGTACTACAATTCTACATACGAATCTTCACTGTCATGGATGCTACTCATCCATGTTTGAATTTGTATATCAATATTTATGCCTGTATGTCTGAATATGAAATGCAGACACATCTATAATATTTACCTAAGTACATACTGCTTTAGGAGAACTATTAACAGATAAGTGAAACAATTAAAGTTTACGCCCATGTCTCAGACTGTTCACATTCACATAAGGACCATGCTGTGAGAAGCAGTTACACACACTGAAGTGCATGCCCTCGTTATTCTAGCTGGAGCCCAGTCTGTACTTGTGCCCATTCCAGTGCCCCACAGAACTTTTGTTCTCCTGCTCCACAGGCCCATACTGAAGCTACTTCCCAACTCTTTATTGCAGGAATTTGTGTGACAAGGAAGGGACAAACCAGGGTCTTCTACGTTCTGCACAACATAGAACAGCAGCTGTCCTTTTTTTCCCCAGACACAGAATAGTTTGTGATGGCATTAAGATAAAGACATAGCCCTGAATGTCAAACAATGTGAACTGTCACTGTTTTCCTTAAGCTACAAGATACTTGTGTGAGGCATGTCTCAGAAGTAACAACACTTCAAAAAGAAAAAAAAAAAAAAGCAATTCTAATACTGTAACAGCTTCCTTCCATCTTCAGGTCCTGTTCATAGTAGCCAGTCCCTTGAAGACAGGATAACTGGATTTCTCTAGACACCACTCTCTGCAGTCCACTGCTTTCCTTTGCTCTGACAGCACTGTTCCCTCTCCAGGTATTCCCAAAGCACCTGTGTGCTTTCTGGCTGAGCAGCTTGTCCTCACAGAGAGGACAGCCAGACAGAACAGCTTTCTCCTTCCCTCTACTAGGGCACATTACTCAGCAATATCCCTTGGCTGAAGACAGCAGCCTTACAGCCAAACACCGATTTACGTAAGACTTGGCTAATAGCTTGAAATAGCTTTTTGCTTGAAAAGTTCCTTAAAAAGGAACTAAAAAAAGCTATATCTTAACTTCTACCTGCTCAGCAGAATAATACCAAAACACAAATTCTGTTCAGGAACCAATCGTGTTGCTGCTGAAGACAGAACCAGAGCCTTCTTGGGGGAAAAGACAGCAGCTCTTCCCAAAGGGAAGGCAGTTCCTGGCCAACATACTGGAGCAGAGACTTCTCACACACACGTTCTCCATACATACAGCTCAGCTGGGAGATTGGAAAGAGGCCCTGAGAAATACCCCTGACAAACCATGAGGTGACGAGTCACAGTTTCTAAAGCACACACAGAACTACTGCCAATTTTTTTTATTTGGTTAGTCATCTTAAATGTTCCAGGATTAAGTAATTTTGAGTTAGGCAAGCAAAGCACACTTGAACATTTACTAATTACCCAGCTAATTTGTATCTTGTTCACAAACAAAAGCAGCTCTCTCCCACTACAGGAATCTCTCATGCATTTAAAGATTAATACACTGAAGATATGACCTGCTATTTTCAGGACCACAAATCCCAAACTCTGACTTGGATGAAAGAAAGGTCCCTCAGAACCTGCCCCCAGCCTCAGCAGAGAGACTCCAAGGCTGCACCGAGGAATTCTTTCAGTCTCTCCCTGGCTTCTCCATTCAGCACCCAGTCCCTGAAGATTTGCCAATACAGGTCAATACAACTAAACACAGTGCTCCTTGTTTAGTTAGTGCTGATCAGGCAATAGAAAGAACCTGTAAAACTAGCAAGAGGACATACTAAAAGCTCTCTAAATGCCAAACATCCAGCCTGTATTACAATTTCTTTAGCTATGACCCCACGGCTACATCTGTAGTGTGGTTGTTGTGCCTGTGCATGTATGCTAGTCACAACAAGCTAAGATCGAGACATATTGCAGCCCTCCCATACACCCACCCTTCATTTCTCGGGTAGAAAACTCTTGTGCACAGGTGGGAGAGAAGCCATGCTCATCCCAGTTGGAGGCTGTGCACCAGAGGATAATTCCTACAGGCCAGAGCCTTGGCATTCAGGAAGAGTTATAGTCACCAAATGCTTTCTTTGGGATTCCTAAAATGCTGCACTAGGCCCTGAAAATATTGTGACCAGCAGCATAGAAAGTACTGAATAAGGAATACAGTGCGACTATAAGTAGAGAAGCTCCCAGGGCCAGCAGCAATGGGAGATACCACTTCTTACATGTGAAGTAAGTAATGGTGTGAGTCAGGAAGAAAGCAGTGACAAAAGACATGAGATCAGGGGAATTCCTTCTTGAACAAAAGGAGGGAAAAGTAGCCCAGAGGTGTGTGAACCCTGGAAAAAGCAGGGGTGGGAAATCTGGTTTACCACTCTCCTCCATAACCCCTCATAATCCCTAAAATAGCAGGGACACTAAAGCAACTAAGAAAAAAACTCTGCTATTCAACATCAGCTGAAGTAGGGCTGTACTCTCTGGTGGTGTCAAATGTGCAGATACAGACAGGTTTTCCTCTGCTGGGTGTTAGTAAACACCCTTTTCTCCCCCAGGTCTTGAGCAGGAGACAGCTCCCAGCCTCCTATCATCACAGATACTTTGTCTATCATCTAATTTTCAAGAAGCAAACAAAATCTGTCTGCCCTCCTCTGGGTAAAGAATGGGGTGTGATGCACGCACATCGGACTCTTTGCCACAAGAATGCTTCTTAATGACATTTTGTGTCAGACACCACCACAGGTTGCTTTCTCTGTATCTTGGAAGAGACCAGCTACAAGGGAAACATTTGCTCCCAGTTTTCAGACAAGCAGCCTGTCTCTGGGCTATCAGTCCGCTCTGAAGCTTCAAGACAGTGATGGAAAGGGAAAAAAAAAAAGCCCTCCAAGACTCTCCCATGCTAATTTTAATACACAGTATGCTAGCTGGTAGGCTGGGCTTTTTTACCAGAAGAGACTGACCAGGATCCACAGTGGCACAGGCAAGGACATGCATGTGTTCTGCCACCTATAAATAGGTTCTCCACTTAAAAACACAACTCAAACAGCCAGCTGTTAACAGCTAGACCACAGAGCCTAGACAGTTGTTGCTTACTGAATAAATCTGTGCAACCTACTTGTGCTTCAGCTGGCAAATGCTGTACAGATTAATGCTTGATGAGAAGTGACAATGTTAACATGATCTCTGAAGAGGCAGGAGTGAAACATGCTAAGCATGAACACACACTTTGAACTGATGTTCAGCAGGGTTGCAAGCAGGGCTTTCCAAAAACAAGCATTTTTTTCTTACAGTTGCCACTGACAGTTTTGTCAAGAACAGCAAGGCCTGGCAAAGAGAGGAAGGCTACCTCCGCGCTTAGGGGCTTGTCTTTGGCCTCAAGAAAAAGCAGGTTTCAGTACTATCACAGGTTTCCTGTGTGGTTAGCTGCACAGCTCTGTGCTAGAGATTCAGCAGTTCCCTACCTACAGGGGTATTCCAAGGATGAACATTTTGAAGACAGGACAAGCCAGATTCTTCTTCTAGCCCTAGATAGGGTCATTGCAGAACAGAGTTGGCTCAGGGAACACGAATGCAGACAAAAGTTTGTGTTATGCTAAGCTCAGCTCAGCCAAGTCTAACACTTGTAAAGGCCCAGCCCCAAGCGAGCAGGGACTCTACCAAAGAGGAAAGTTTGATTGGGTCATGGAAGAGCCAGTACTTCTGCAAAACTGTTTCTGCTTGGTACAGACCACTGCCAGGTCCCCACCAGTAGTCCAGTACCTTTGTGCCATTCCAAGTCCCAAGCGTTGACATAACTTTGCAAAGCAGGACAAAGATCCACAAGGCCAACCCAGCCTGATTTCTCAAATTAAAAAAAACAACAACCCACCCAAAAAAAGCCATTTCCTTCAGTCAAAACATCTGAACCCTGTCTTAGGGCTGATTTTATTGAACATTTGGTCCAAAAGGCCAAGCAAGGTTACCCTTGTGCTGCCAAGCACCTTACACAACAGGGCCCCTCTAACTTTCTGCCAAGACCGTGCCATGTCTTGTGTCCTTTGACAAACTGGCAGTTGACACCTGCTGACTTGATTTCACTTCTGTGCTTAAGATGCTGTTTTGTCTAGCCTGTATCACCTGTGCCAGAATGCTTGCACCCTGGCAGGCAAGTTAAAGTGTTTGAATCAGCTACACAACACAAGTCCTTCATCACATAAAACAGTTTTGACACCAGAATATCCATGTAAATACAATACAGCATAACCTTCCCAACTTCTTCCTCTTTTTTTTTTTTTTTAATTAGGGTGGGTAGCAAGAAGGAAAGCAGATCTTTACAGCTCAATAATTAAAGTCCTGGGACATTTTCCACTACATATGCCAGCATATATTCCAGTCTCAGACCAGTCAAACTGCAACAACTTCCTAGGCTTCAGAAGCAAGACTCTGCTTTAGGTAAGCAAAAGCAGAATAATGCTGACAATTTGGAAAGACCAATTATTACAGCAAGAAAACAAAAAAAAAATCATCCACATCCAGAATGACCTAACAAAAAGCTTAAAACTCTCAAACAGGCACTGCTGAATTTAGCCATGGTAAATCCAAATTGTCACCCTTCCTTTTCCACCTTGGTTTCAACCAGAGGTCTCTGCTCCTATAACAGGAATGTCAAAAATATTGTTCTTGTATGTAGTCTTCACGGGCAGCTTATGGCGAAATGTTGGCTGTACACAAGTATGTAATGCTGTAAAAGATCACAGCAAAGCCTGCCACATTTTACCTGTCAGATTCCTTAGAGAAAACTACATGGGCCCACTTTGACATTTATTCTAGCGCTACTATTATATTAAAGGCTCTCAAACTTTGAGGGACAGAGAGTACTTCCTCTCGCACCACCCAGCATACACAGCCTCTAACTAATGGCAAATTGTGTGGTAAAGGTTTGTATAAAACAACAAACTGCATTAAAAGCTTGAAATTCCTTTCAGAGGAAGCTAAATATAAGTCAATACATCTCAGAAGAGCATGGGGGCAGGGGAGGTAATTGATGGTTGAAGGCCAGAGGGCACTTTTTTACTCCAAGTGGCTGCGGAGGCTCTCACCTGGGAACTGCTTTCATAGAATCATAGAACGGTTTGGGTTGGAAAGGACCTTAAAAATCATCAAGTTCCAACCCCCTGCCATGGGCAGGGACACCTCCCACTAGCCCAGGTTGCTCAAAGCCTCATCCAGCCTGGCCTTGAACCCCTCCAGGGATGGGGCATCCCCAGCTTCTCTGGGCAACCTGTTCCAGTGTCTCACCACCTGCACAGTGAAAAATTTCTTCCTAATGTCTAGTCTAAATTTACCCTCTTTTAGCTTATACCCGTTACCCCTTGTCCTCTCACTGCACTCCCTGATCAAGAGTGCCTCCCCATCTCTCCTGTAGCCCCCTTCAGGTACTGGAAGGCTGCTATTAAGTCTCCTCGGAGCCTTCTCTTCTCCAGGCTGAACAACCCCAACTCTCTCAGCCTGTCCTCATGGGGGAGGTGCTCCAGCCCTCTGATTAATTTTGTGGCTCTCCTCTGGACTCTCTCCAACAGGTCCAGGTCCCCAGATGTTGGGGGCCCCACATCTGAACACAGTACTGCAGGTGGGGTCTCACAAGAGCAGAGTAGAGGGGGAGAATCACCTCCTTTGACCTGCTGCTAATGCTTCTCTTGATGCAGCCCAGGACACGGTTGGTTTCTGCGCTGCAAGTGCACACTGCCGGCTCATGTTGAGCTTCTCATCCACCAATACCCCCAAGTCCTTCTCCTCAGAGCTGCTCTCTATACATTCTCCGCCCAGCCTGTATTTGTGCTTGGACATCTAAAGATCTTCTTCTTCCTCAGCACTGCAGAGTGCACGTCAGATACCCATCAGGCCTAGAATAGGCACAGCGTGAAATACTCTGAGATGCTGACATTATATCAATAAGCCATATGTTCTTCTTTAATGGCCACAATGGGAGTCCCTTGTAAACAACAGGAGAGATCATCATGGATATTTAAAGCCTGAACATTTGCCTAATTCACTCTAAAGAGAAACATTACTGGTACCATTATGTTGGTCATATGTGAAACTATATACAGCATTAAAGGTCTGTGGTGACAGGTATACAAACCAAGTCACAGTCCCAAATGGATTGAAATCCATTTGCAGTCTTCCTTTAAAGCAATGCAAGTTCCAGCGCTCATAACATGACCAAATGATTTTATCAATATATTTTTGATAGTCATATTGTGATTACAACTGAAGGTCCCTGCTCACAAACACACAACAAAACATTTCCCCTCACAATATCACCACCATGCATTGTTATAAAAGCACTAAGACAAACTACTAAAACATACTTGCAAGGCTTTATAAAAGTCAAAGGCTGGATCTTCTTCAAACTGCATTGAAATCTCTCATTTTTAAACAAGTTTGTGTATATTTCAGATTTCTTGAAGAAAACAATCAAAAAAGAGTAACCTGCAATTCCACTTCACTTTTACACTAACTCTAGCACTGCTGCTAATCAGGAAAATGCAGATCCTGGATGCACTTGCCAAGTTTTAGACAGTTCTACAGTTTTCCATTTTACATACCTTTTCTCTGATAACTGCTAAAAGCCTTTAGCAACTAACCCACTGAATTCCATGTTCTCACCCTCAACAACAGCAGGCTCTTGGGCACATAACTTTTTATGGAATAAAAATGCTAGTTTAAGAGTGGGAAAAATACACAAATGCACACTAGGGAAAGCATGAAATAACTCTACCAAACATCAGCCACGTCAGTTATTGAAGTGGGCAATCAGAATATAAGAGGCAAGATTTCAACTGTGTTTGCACTTTGCTTTTTCCTTCCACTGCAGTAACAGACTGTCCTGTCACACTCACACAGCTCTTCACCAGCTACACTCGCAAAACCCAAAGTCATTTGCAGAGGGGAAATCAGCAGAGCAGCTGTCAACAGAAGAGTAAACATGATGGCTCTATTAGCAGTGCCCAAGCAAAACACTGACTTAGGAATTCCAGCAATCTGGCAAGGCTCACTAAAGGCTCCACAAGCCCACTGCAAACATTTATTTTAAAGTTTCATGTTAGGATTTCACCTATGATTGATCGCACACATCAGAAAAGTATGGGATTGTTATCTCTTAGGAATGCAAAATACATCTCATGCATACACAGAGGGCAGTACCTAGTCTAAGAATCAGTTAAATCTTCAAGAATTGGGTTAGAACAGGAGTTAAGGAAGATGCAAGTCTCCTGCTGTCACTTTACCCAGGGGACATTCTCCATCCTGACACCAGACCAACCAGCTTCTTGCATCTCAGCACTCAGTGTTCTGGGCGCCCAACAGAAACAGCCCAGGCTCTGCACTGTGATACTTACTTCTAAAGCTAGTATTTCGAGCCCTTACATTTCCAGGGCATAGCTTAAAGAGCTCTTCTCCAATACAATAATTCTTGTTGTTGTGTTTCAGACTGTTTCCCAGCAGAGCCTTGGTGATTTCTTTCAAAAACACATGAAACTGTGTCCATACTTAATCTGTTTGTACTGGTATCTAAGTCCTTGCTTAGTAAATCAGAAAAGTCATCCATTAAGTGAGCTGGGGAAACAGCATCATCTGTGCTCTCTTGTGTAATGTCAGAGCACACGACTAAAAGCTAGCTGCTGCCTTCTACTCCAGGAAGGGAGGCTTCTTGAGAACCAGGCATTTCTATACACGGTACACAGCACTCTGGTGTATCACCCCTTGTCCATATGTGAAGTGAACCTATTTGTAATATTCCCCCAACCTAAAAGCTATCCCAGCCACACAGCTAGGATGCTTTCAGTAAACACTCTTCCGCCCTCCACAGCTCAAGCAGTTGTATTCTAACTCATGGTTTTTTAATTCTATCTCCACAGCTGCTGAAGCAGCTCAATGTTTCTGCTAATCTTTTTTGAAATATAACAAAGTGAAAAAACGTTTCAGGAGAAATTTTGGAACCTCTTTGAATTATTTTTAAACATGCTTTGTTTAAATAAAAGCATACAAGTTTTTGATCTCAGCTCTCACATACAAATCTGGACCATTCCCCATCTAGACAGAAAAAACAGCATCAATCTATTTCTGAACAGCTTTTGCACTAGGACTGATAACACTTTGTGTGAAAGTATAGCAGAGGACTTCAGGAACTGAGTGTGAGCAACAGCTAAATAAAAGGGAATATTTAGCAGATTCTTAGACTACACATATACAAAGTTTGTTCCCACATACTACTTCACACCACAACAATGTCTAAAACTCTTAGCAGGACAACCTCAATTCTGTGCAGGCTTATGCAAACAAAGTTACAGCCCCTGTTCCCCAACAGATGAAACAGAACTGGCTCTGGGGAGTTGTCGTGGGTTAAGCAGAGGAGAGTTAATTTTTTTTTTCCTTTTTTCCCTTCTCTTCATAAATAGCTATCAAGAAGCTATGTTTTGGATTCCTGCTCAGGAGAAAATTGATAAGAGAAGAACGTTTATAGTTATTGCTAGGATACTCTCAAGGACAAAATACATTCAGCCTCTCTCCTCTCCATAGACAGAGCGCAGAGGGGAGAGACAGTCCGGCTTCTAGCTTGGGATTTGCTTTTAGGTCAAGATTGAGAAGCAGACTGACCAATTATTCCATCCCATGCACGTCATACCCAGTATATAGGAGAGGACTCTTCTGGGAGAGCTGGCTTTTCACTTCCTTTTTGGCTTCGGATTCATTTCGCTTTGGGTGCCTGCATTTGCTCTCCCAAGGCCTTTTCCCCCCTCTCCCCCCACGGTCGCCGTTAGCTCTCGGCCCGGGACACTCGTTTATCTCCGTTCCGTGAGTTTTGGCATCCTCCCTCTCCAGGAGGATCGTTAGCTGTTTTTTTTCCTGCTTCGGTCAGCTCTCGGGCTGGGACGCTTGGGCTGTTATCTCCGTTCCGTGAGCGCCTCCGGGAGCGGCGTCCCCCCCCCTCCTTTCCCCCCCCTTTTTTGGGGGAATCGTCTGTGCGGTTTCTGGGGATCATTAGCTGGCAACAGGCTGAGCCTTTTCGGGGGGGCAGTATCATTGTGTATCACCCATTCCCTCCCTCCTCCGGGGTCATTGGCTGGGAGTGGGCTGGGCCTTTTGTCATCAGGTGGGGAGGGGCAGTATCACTGTGTATCACATTGCATATTTGTATATAGTATTATTTCCAATATTATTGTAGTTTAGTTATTAAATTGTCCTTATCTCATCCCACAAGTCCTCTTTGCTATTTACCTCTTTAATTCTCTCCCCTATCATTGGGTGGGGGCAGGGACTGTGTGAGCGGGTGTGTGGTTTGGCCCCCAGCCAAGGGCCAACCCGCCACAGGAGTCTCGCAGCAGCACACAAATGCCACCAGGAACAAGCAGCTCCTCACCTCACCTCTGCTGCCTGCTCAAGGAACTCAGGAAGACAGGGCTTTGTGCTTTGCCTGTTCAAATTCAGGAAAACAGTGTCTGAAGAGCTTTGCTCAGCTCAGGCAGCAGTCTGTGAACAGCAGCAGGGCTCTAACAGCACAGACTTCAACTCAGCAAACTGTTTCAAAGGAAATTTAAAAGTACATGAATACTCCAAATTTAATCCCTAAGGCAAAGAGCTGAATCACAGATTCTGACAAGGCAGCCCCTGGAAAGCAGCTATATTCTATGCTCCATTTCTCATTCCAGGAGCATTCCAAGTCCAACATGTGGCAGCTCTAATGCAGATAAGCTGAAAGGAGAACGCCAGTTACACCCACGAGGAAGGTTCAAATCTGGAGTCTAATTAAACTTCACAACTCCCCCTTTACCCCTAGCATGGGCAAACTGCAGTCAAGTCAGGCAGTCTCTGTATTTCTGACAGACATCTAGATTTCAGACAACAGCACTTCTCCCGAGCTTTGCCACAAAGCCCAGACTGCAGTCGGGAACCCTTCCAACCCTACATATGAGTTCCCCCTATTTCCATAGGGGTTTGGTTTGCTGTATTCTCTTGAGGTATATTTTGGTTTAGCCCAAAAGCTCAGAGGGAGAACCCCTGGCAATTTCTGCTGTATCTTTGAGAAGTTAGTCACTAGTATCACTGGCTTCAAATTTGATGCCAAATCCAGCATCCAATATTCCAGGTAAAATGGTACAGGTCTCAAAAGGCATGGGAAAAAGGCAAGCTCAGACCAACAAACTGATGGGAGACTCCTGAACTACTCCCAACCTACCTGATACAGAAGCTGCCTTCCCCTGCACTGAATTTGTTTGGAGAATACCACTGTGAGTTACTATCCAGAGCACAGGACTCTTCAATAGCAGAAACACAAGCTTTCCCAGAAGACTAGAACATCTACCAATTCAAGTAGGCGTGAAAACACAGATCCAGCTGAGACCAGCAAATACACCTAACACTCATAGTCAGTTTCAGCAAAGATGGAAAAGGCTGGTATATTTGGGTTGAGAGCAAAAGCATCTAAGATGGAGACGAGCAGCTTTCCTAGAGATCAATTTAACAGAGGAGCAGGAAATTTTTAGTGTTGGTTTGGAGGGGGAAAGGAACAAGAAGGGTGCAGGCAAAACACGTACTTTAGAGAAGCGCCATTCTTCAATTTATGAAGTTTTTCCAGTTGGATATAGAAGGAAGAAGCTCCTGTGCCTCTCAGGCAAGCTGTGTTCTGCACAGAATTGAATGCAGAGGTAGGACACAACACATTGGTTCTGAACACCATGAAGAGCTGCCCTTCAAAACCATCAGGGCAGTCTTACAATCAGACACTAGTGCACCCCACCTATACACACACACTTAGTATTTCACCATATTGCAACTAAAGCCATGAAAGGCCAGCCTGAATCCTTGTTCAAGAGAGCACTGTGCAAAAGCTGCTTTGAACGTTACAATAAGAGAAAAAACATTCCAGCATACTCTGCTCTAAACTAAGTAGCACAGTACCCAACTCTTCCAGGAACAGGAACTACTAGAATGAACTTGCTCTTACTGGAGAGGAAGAAAGACACTGAGTTTTGTCAAAAATTCTCATTTCCTATTTGTCAGGTTTTCCTTAAACTACCCCATCTTAATGGGAAACTTGCAACCCCAAAGACAGACTTTAAGCCCCCCCTACTCTGTAATACTGATTCAAACGGGGATTTGGTACGATCCATTTCAATAGCATTCAGCTGGGGAGACAGAAAAAGTAACATATGTGAAACAGCTTGAGTCTTGAGGATCTGAACTATACAGAATTAGTTAACAGAATTTTTTTAAACCCACACACTCACCATAACATTCGTTTAGTAAATCTGAATAAGAACTGCAATCAATAGCAACACAATCTGTGTGTGAACATTCTGTGAAGAGAAAGACTAAATTGCATGAATCAGTAATTTGTTTAAATCGTCTTGGTTCCATTTACTATCTACACTATGCTTCATGAGTCTTAATTTATTAATGTCGAAGATCCCCTGTTTTAAATCTCTGTATAAGGCTCTGAGTGTACAAGGCCTATGTTTGACTTCAAACAGAATTAAGCATCTGCAGAAATGTCTTCCAGACTGACCTGGACTTTATTAGCTCTACTGTCCTAAGCTCAGAAGAAAATCACCACATCAACTCAATTTGAGACATGAGACCCTTCATTTAATATATTTTGCAAAACCAAACTATTTCTATCATATTGGCAGCCTACGTAATACTGTAGTTAACATTAGCCTAATAACTATTACATATTTGTTATTACCATTACAGTGTTGGCCTGTTGATTTTTCGTACCAGAGCTGCCTGAAACATCTACTGTTTACAGCATTTGTTCTAGTTAAAGAGATTTGCTAGAATTTACTAATCAACTGCAACCACTTCACACCCATAAAACTGATGCAAAGAAGGGAAAAAGCAGCTAGTGCGATCCAGAGACACTTTTACTTATAATTTTGTAAAGAGAAATCCCTCTCCCTCCATATGGTTTTCTCTTGGCTCTTCGTCATCTTTTCATTGGCTTCCAGCTGGCTGTCTCACTATCATCTAGCAGCATCACTGGCAAGACCAACTTGTTATGCCAAAGCCAGGCACAGAAAGATGAGAGCTGCAGAGTAGCATGATTGGATGCAGCACTCTACTAGGAGTAAATCTAGCATAAATGATGCATGGCAGGGTCACTTCACTTGCCTCAGCAGAGCAACCACTGTTGTGTTCCCAAAACACAGCAGCAGGTCTGCATTTGCTTACTTTTTAAGAGTGGGAGTGAAGAATGACAACTACTACCATTGAGGCTACAGGGAAACTCTGCAAAGAGCTGGCTTAGTGTTGCACAGCCAACAGTCAGATCTCCATTGCCTACAGCCACCCAGTCAGTGGCTCCCCTTCTAGCCGTCTTCCCCTTCCCAGTCTTGCAAATATTGAGCTATGGGTCAAAACTCAGGCTCCACATTAAAGGCCAATTCTGCAAGCTTTTTAGCCCATCTGGGAGGTACCTAGAGCCTGACATGGAAGAGTCAAAGAGAGAAGCCCTGACAAATTAATCCACTACCACTCAGTTAAGACTGCAAATCGGGATAGAAGAAAACCTCAGGGAAAGAAACATCATGTAGTGCCTGTCTATGAAATTCTACTTGGATTTAGCTAAGCAGCCAGTCTTTCAAGGGCAGCAGTTCTTGCACAGTCTGCAGAGGCTTTGACTCGTTGTAAAATTCTCATTTTTGGTCCATGGCCAACATCTCTGGTTTCCAGTCACCTGATGCAGCCAGGCCCACCTCCTCATCTCTCTTCCTATCCCTTCCCTCTGCCTGCTCTGGAATCCAGCTCACGTTTTGTCTTCCACCAGCCTCCAGCCTCAACCCCAGCTGCTGTCTCCATCTCTTGGCGTGGATCTCTCCCCTTCACTCCATCACCCATGCCTCTAGCAGACAGCTTTCTCCACAGGACTGTGGCAGCACCCTGGGGAAGAGTCACCAGTGCACAGGGAAAATGGGCACCCTCTTCCACCTTCATGCACGGGCACGCTATGGGTTGCAGGCTTTCAAGGTCCTTTTGGCCCCAGACTCTCTCCAAAACAGCTACTTGTACTCCCTTACAGTCAAGGCGCTTCCCCTGTAGCTGCCTAACTCTCCAGTCCTATTTTCAAAGCAAAATGTGGCTGTTCAGAGTCTCTAAAAAATCCACCCTGTTGCTTTCTATTGTTTCAAGGCAGCAGGAATGTTGTCAGAAGAAAAATATCAGAAATTTGCCTTGCTCGTTCAAATCAGCCAAGCTTTGTTTTGTTAATAACTTCAGCCAGCCTCCAAGACTTTGGAGAGTGCTTTTTTATCTGCATACATGTCAGGCTGGCGATACTACGTGGGAATCTTTCACTTTGAGCCCAGCAAAGTGTTGTTGTGTATCAGGAATTTCATTCCATGGATAGGTCTTTCCTCACCTCTCTGTAGTAGCTCACTGATTTAGGCACAGAAACCAGAGACATCTGACAAGGCTGCAGACACCAAGATGTCCTGCCACCCATTCAGTTTTCCTAATCTGGCAAGCCAAACAGCTTCAGAGTTTGGTGTTTTGAAAACAACCCTCCTTATTTTAAACATACATTTCCATTTCCTCCACATAACAGCAGCAACTACAGATACAGCTGTTTCTGATTTTGTAGTGATCTTTCCCAGCATGCACATCCCTGTGACTGGCTTTGTTTTCATTCTCACAAGAAAAGGCATGAAGAGACCTGCATTTCCCCTCCCTGCCCACAGCTCCTCTTTCTCTCCAGTTTCAATGTCATACTTCACAGAGGCTCTGTGCCATTGCTTTTCATAAAGAGAAAACCGTGGCCACGCCAACCGTCGCCACACCAACCGTCGCTGAGAAAACCATCACCACACCAACCATCGCCAGAACAACCATCACAGAGAAAAATGTCGCCACACAAACCGTGGCTGAGAAAACCATCACCACACCAACCATCGCCAGAACAACCGTTGCAGAGAAAAACGTTGCCACACAAACCGTCACTGAGAAAACCGTTGCTGAGAAAACTGTCGCCACACCAACCGTCGCCACACAAACTGTCGCCACACACGGCGTCGCGAGAAAACCATCGCCACACCAACCGTCGCCACACAAACCGTCACTGAGAAAACTGTCGCCACACCAACCGTCGCCGAGAAAAAGGTCTCCACAAAAACCATCACTGAGAAAACCATCGCCGAGAAAAGTCTCCACACCAACCGTCGTAACATCAACGGTCGCCGAGAAAATTGTCGCCACACCAACCGTCACCACACCAACTGTCGCCACACCAACTCTCGCCAAGACAAACGTCGCCACACCAGCCGCCGCCAAGACAACGGTCTCCACAGCAACCATCGCCACACCAGCCATCGCCGAGACAACCATTACCACACAAACTGTCGCCAAGACAACTATTGCTAGGACAACCATCACCAAGACAACCACTGCCACGATAACCGCTGCCGAGAAAACTGTTGCCACATAACCGTGGTGGAGACAACCTTTGCTGAGACAACCATCGCCACAACATCTGTCACCACACCAACTATCACCACACCATCCGCCAATGATACCACCATTGCCACTGCAACCGTTGCCAAGACAACCATCGTCACACCAACCGTCGCCGAGACAATCATCGCCAAACCAACCGTTGCCGAGAAAGCCATCGGCAACACAACTGTCGCGCAGACAACTGCCGCCAAGACAACCGTCGTAACACCAACCGTCACAAAGATGACAGTTGCCAAGGCAACCGTGGCCGAGACAACTGTTGCTGAGACAACCATCACCAAGACAACTATCGAGAAGACAACCGTCACCGTGACAACTATTGCTGAGACAACCATCGCCGAGACAACCGCTGCCACAATAACCGTCGTTGAGAAAACTGTCGCCACACAACCGTGGCCAAGACAACCGTGGCCGAGACAGACATCACCAACACAACTGTCGCACAGACAACTGCCGCCAAGAAGACTGTTGCAACACCAACCATCGCCAATACGACACTTGTCGAGACAACCGTAGCCGAGACAACTGTTGCTGAGACAACAATCGCCGTGACAACTATCACCGAGAGCACTGTTGCTGAGACAACAACCGCCGAGAAAACCACTGCCACGACAACCGTCGACACACAACCATGGCCGAGAAAACCGTTGCTGAGGAAACCATGACTGCGACAACTGTCACCTACACAACCGTCACCACACCAACCATTAGCACACCAACCGTCGCCGAGACAACCATCGCTGAGACGACCATCACCACACCAGCCGTAGCACCAGCAACAGTCACCACATCAACCGTCACCAAGACAACCGTTGCCAAGACATCCATTACCGAGACAACCATCTCCGGGAGAAATATTGCTGAGACTACCAGTGCCTAGACAACCGCTGCCACGATGTGTCGCCAAGACGACTGTTGCCACGCCAACCTTCTCTGAGAAAACCATCGCCCAGACAACTGTCGCCGAGAGAACCGTCGCCACACCAGCCATCGCCAAGACAGTTGCCGAGACAACCGTGGCCGAGACAGACATCACCAACACAACTGTCGCACAGACAACTGCCGCCAAGACAACCGTTGCAACGCCAACCATCAATAAAACGACAGTTGCTGAGAAAACCGTGGTTGAGACAACTGTTGCCACAACAACCATCGCTGAGACAACTGTCGCCACACAACCATGGTGGAGAAAACCATTGCCGAGACATCCATCGCCAAGACTGTCATCAAGACAACTTTTGCCAAGAGAACAGTCGCCACACCATCGCCGAGACAACTGTCGCTACATGAACCATCGCCACAGCAACATTAACCACATCCACCATCACCGAAACAACCATTGCCATACCAACCATCGCTGAGACACCCATCGCCAATACAATTGTCGCTGAGACAACAATCGCCGAGACAACCGTCGCCACACCATCGCCACACAGCTAATGTTGCGAGACAACCATCGCCAACACAACTGTCGCACACACAACTGCTGCCAAGACAACCGTCACAATGCAAACCGTCGCTGAGACCACCATTGCCGAGACCACCATGGCCGAGACAACCGTCGCCGAGAGGACTGTCGCCACACAACCGTGGTCGAGAACGGCTGCCGAGACAACCATCGCCAAGACAACTGTCAACAAGAGAACTGTCACGGAGACAACCAACGCCACAACAACCATCGCCGAGACAACTGTCACCACATCAACCGTCGCCACAGCAAGATTACCACATCCACCGTCGCTGACAAAACCGTTGCCAACACAACCATCGCCATACCAACTGTCGTCAAGACAACCATCACCAAGAAAACCATTGCCGAGAAAACCATCGCTGAGACAATCATCGCCATGACACCCGTCACCACACTGTCGCCACAAAATCTGTTGATGAGACTACTATCGCCACAGCTACTGCTGCTGAGAGAACCGTTGCCAAGACAACCGTTGCCACACCAACCTTCGCAACGACAACCGTCACCATACAAGCTGTCGCCGAGACAACCGTCGCCACACCAATAGTCGCCACACCAACTGTCGCCAAGACAACCATCACTGAGAGAACGTCGCCACATCAACATTCATCACATCAGCTGTCGCCGAGACAACCATCGCCACAGCAACATTCACCACGTGAACCAACACCGAGACAACTGACGCCACACCAACTGTCACCACACAAACTGTCACAGAGAGACCCGTCGCTGAGACAACTGTCGCCACACCAACCGTCGCCGAGACAACTGTCATCACACCAAGAGTCGCCATGCCAACCGTCACCGAGAGAACTGTTGCTGTGACAACCACCGCCGAGAAAACCAGTGCCACGACAACCATTGTCGAGACAACTGTTGCCACACAACCAGGGCCAAGACAACCATGGCCAAGAAAAACATCACCAAGACAGCCATTACTGAGACAGCTATCACCAAGACAACTGTCACCACGCTAACCATCGCCACAGCAACTGTCGCCACATCAAATATCACTGAGACAACCATCACAACACCAACCGCCGACACACCAACCGTCGCCGAGACAACCATTGTCGAGACAGCCGTTGCTGAGACAGCCGTCGCCACAGCAACAGTCACCACATCAACCATCACCAACACAACCACCGCCAACACAAACCATGGCCGAGAAAACCATTGCCACGACAACCGTTGCCACACCGTCGACGAGACAAACGTCGCCACACCAACCGTCGCCGAGACAACCATCACCAACAGTTGCCACACCAACCATCACCAAGACAACCATTGCCAAGAAAACCATTGCCACGACAACCGTTGCCACACCATCCGTCGACGAGACAAACGTCGCCACACCAACTGTCACCAACACTTGCCACACCAACCGTCACCAAGACAACCGTCACCACAGAAACAGTCACATCAACCGTCGCCAAGACAACCGTCACCACACAAACTGTGGCTGAGACAACCATCACCGAGACAACTGTTGCCACACCAACCCTCACTGAGAGAACCCTTGCCACACCAACCCTCGCCAAGAGAACCCTCGCCCCGCCAACCCCTGCCGAGGCACCCGCCAGCACAAGAACAGTCACCACACCAACTGTCACCACACAAAACGCCGCCGAGACAACCGACACACCAACCGGCGCCACGCCAACCGGCGCTACCAAGACTATCGCCACTGCTGAGACTACAGTCGTCAAGAAAACCAGAGCCATACCAACCGTCTGAGACAACTGGCACCACACAAATGTTCGCTGACAGAACCGTCACCCCACCAGCCGCTGCCCCATCAGCCACCGCCACGACCGCCACCACCACGACCATCACTGCGCCGACCACCGCCACACCCACTGCCACCAAGACCGGCCACTGCTGCCCAGACAACCAATTGCCTCATGTTAGAGATTGGAAGGGACCTCGAAATATCATCTAGTCCAATCCCCCTGTCGGAGCAGGAACACCTAGATCAGATCACACAGGAACGCATGCATGGCGGGCTTTGAATGTCTCCAGAGAAGGAGACTCCACAACCTCTGTGGGCAGCCTGTTTCAGTGCTCTGTCACCCTCACCGTGAAGAAGTTTTTTTTCATATTCAAGTGGAACCTCCTACGTTCCAGCCTGAACCCATTGCCCCTTGTCCTATCACTGGATGTCACAGAGAAGAGCCTGGCTCCATCCTCCTGACACTCACCCTTTACATATTTATAAACATTAATTAGGTCCCCCCTCAGTCTCCTCTTTTCCAAGCTAAAGAGACCCAGCTCCCTCAGCCTTTCCTCATAAGGGAGATGCTCCATTCCCTTCATCATCTTCGTGGCTCTGCGCTGGACTCTTTCCAGCAGTTCCCTGTCCCTCTTGAACTGAGGGGTCCAGAACAGGACACAATATTCCAGATGCGGTCTCACCAGGGCAGAGTAGAGGGGGAGGAGAACCTCTCTCGACCTACTGACCACCCCCCTTCTGATACACCCCAGGATGCCATTGGCCTTCTTGGCCACAAGGGCACAGTACTGGCTCATGGTCATCCTGCTGTCCACCAGGACCCCCAGGTCCCTCTCCCCTACACTACTCTCCAGCAGGTCAGTACCCAACTTATACTGATACCTGGAGTTGTTCTTGGCCAGATGCAAGACTCTACACTTGCTCTTGTTAAATTGCATGAAATTTCTCCCCACCCAAATCTCCAGCCTGCTCCTCCCAGTTTCGTATCATCAGCAAACTTGCTGAGGGTGCACTCTACTCCCTCATCCAAGTCGTTGAGGAATGTATTGAATAGCATCGGTCCCAATACCGAACCCTGGGGGACTCTACTAGACACAGGCTTCCAACTAGACTCCATCCCATTCACCACAACTCTCTGGCTTCTTTTCTCCAGCCAGTTCACAATCTATCTCACTACTCAATCATCCAGATCACACTTCCTCAGTTTAGCCACGAGGATACTGCGGGAGATGGTGTCAAATGCTTTACTGATCAAATCAATTTCATAGAATCATAGAATCATAGAATGATTAGGGTTGGAAGGGACCTTAAAGATCATCAAGTTCCAACCCCCCTGCCATTGGCAGGGACACCCTCAACTAGACCAGCTTGCCCAAAGCCTCATCCAGCCTGGCCTTGAACACCTCCAGGGATGGGGCATCCACAACTTCCCTGGGCAACCTGTTCCAGTGTCTCACCACCCTCAT
>WKFP01014223.1:625035-637721 GCA_011057875.1 Pterocles orientalis | reverse complement strand
TTCCCCCCCCCCCCCCCCCCGGATGCCGTTAGCTCTCGGCCCGGGACGCTCGTTATCTCTGTTCCGTGAGTTTTGGGATCCTCCCTCTCCAGGGGGATCATTAGCTGGTTTCCCCCCCCTTTCCCCCCTCTTTTTTTGGGGAATCATCTGTGCGGTTTCTGGGGATCATTAGCTGGCAACAGGCTGAGCCCTTTCGGGGGGGCAGTATCATTGTGTATCACCCATTCCCTCCCTCCTTCGGGGTCATTGGCTGGGAGTGGGCTGGGCCTTTGGTCATCAGGTGGGGAGGGGCAGTATCACTGTGTATCACATTGCATATTTGTATATAGTATTATTTCCAATATTATTGTAGTTTGTTTAGTTATTAAATTGTCCTTATCTCATACCACAAGTCCTCTTTGCTATTTACCTCTTTAATTCTCTCCCCTATCATTGGGTGGGGGCAGGGACTGTGTGAGCGGGTGTGTGTGGCTTGGCCCTCAGCCAAGGGCCAACCCACCACAAGAACATAAATCATAAAGCTTACAGGGTTTTGATTATGCTACAGCCTATGATTTTACATTTAACTAGTTTTGTTAGTTTGATAATTGACATTCAGTTTCCATTTTATCACTTCTTTTGTGTTTTAAGGAACAAATAAAAATCACTTTTGCAAGGATTAAAACTTCACCTATTATTTACTTACAAACCGTTTCAGAACTGCACCATCACAGCAAGCATTTAACCAGAAATGCAGAGAAGAACCTTTGCCTGTACATCATGTTCTGCCTTAGATCAAGCAACAATTTTATTTTTTGGCATTATCACATACAACCTGCAAACATCTGCTAAAGAGGAAAAAAAAAAAGAAACCAGCAACAACAACAACCCCCTACACACACATACTCCAAAAGGTTATTTGACTTGTATTCTGCATGAATTCAAGCTGGGCACAAGGATCAGGTCCCTGTTGATTAGGGATAAAAAAAACCCACAAAGTTTATTGGAAGACACTTGTTTCTCAAGAGACAGCAGATGCACATTTGAGAGTTCCTTGCAGCTGGAGGATGCCATCACAGGAAGGTACAGTCACGCACAAGAGCTCTGAGTGGGTAAGGATGCTAGCTACCACCTGGAAGCCATACAGTAACCTTAGCGCAGTGCTTTGCACAGTCAAATAAGGCATGGTGAGGTGGGGAGACATCTCTTTAGGCTCATGGCCATGCAAATGAGTTTATTCAGCTTTCCAACCAGATGAGCCTGAGGGTCTGGAGTGCAGACAAAAGGGATACCTCAGGCTGCCTGCATCCATCCAGAGTGATCTCTTAAGCTGGAGCCACTCCCTTTCAGTGTTGGGGACCATTTAATTCTCAAAGTTCACCAGCCTTTCTAACCTGAAAGGCCCATTAGTCATGCAAACACCTCAATTTCACATATGGAAAATAAATTTGTCAAGTTTTACAGGAAGTTTTCTACTACAAATCAGGGTAAGGTCACAAGCTGACATTCATTTGTTACCAGGGTCTCAGGAAGTTAAAAAAATAATTCCTCGTTGGGGTTTTTGAATCTTCGATTCATGTCTGTTTCATGCAAATATCTGTGGAAAAAACTAATTTATTTCTCCTAACTGTAACAGCTGATGATCTCAGCACAAGTGACCCAAGACATAATCTTCAACTGACAGCACTGCCTTCACATTTCTTTTATAACAACCTCTTGGAATTATAAACCACAGCTGCTTTTTTTTTTTTTAAATGTCCTACAGACATCTACTTCTAAGGATGTGAGCAGCCTCAAACAGTAATCAAGAAATTGTACAATGATCTCAAAGGATGCTTAAAACATTTTCCCTAGTCACAGCCTGTCCCTGACTACATTTCCTCCTATTTAAAAGCTTGCCTTGATGCTTGGAATGCCATGGTCAAGACTGATCTTTTCCAATAGCTAATGATACTGAAGAAATCCAACCAGACACTGAAGTGTCTGTGTATTTTACTTGACAGTATCTTGCTCATTTCAAAAAAAAGAAAGGGGGGGGGGGGGGGGGGGGGGGGGAAGGCTGGAAATACTCAAGTGTCTTTGCTCGAGTTCCCATAGGAGGCTCACTAACCCCCTGGATGACCTGTAGAAATTTGCTGTGCTCAAACCAACATCCCCAGCTGCATAGAAGCTTCAGAGGAGGGTGTCTGGACAAAGATGATGATGTCTGTATGCCAAGACATAAGAAGAATGCCTTCTGTGGTGTTATTTACTGCAGCAACAGGCCCTGGCAACAGCTAGACTCCACGGTGATAACTAATAACCAAGCTCCCAAAGAAGAGATGAGGGCATTCCTACTCCCTGGACTTGCAGTAAGGAGAAGCAGACGGTTGCAGTTTCACCAGGGGCTGTGATATTTCTAACAGGGTCACTGTTGCACAGCTGTCTGAGGAGCTACAGAACAACCAGAAAGCAAAAAGCCAGGTAGCGACTTCTTCCAAACAGACTTATAAAGTAGGTTATGAGATCATAGAATCATTAACGTTGGAAAAGACCTCAGGGATCATCAAGTTCAACCATCAACCCAACACCACCTAACTCACTAAACCATGTCCCTAAGCACCACATCTACACGTTTCTTGAACACCTCCAGGGACATACGCATAACAGAGAAATGGTTTTGCTGATGTTAATGGTAGCTCTGGCTCTGTCAGGGAGCTCTTTAAGAGAAGGGTTATCACTCACTCAGCTTAATACAACCCTTACACTACAAAGGAAACAGACTCACCATTTGGCCACACACATGACCTGATTCTACAGCAGCTGAAATGTTGCTTTTCACAGTCCTTCCCACTTGCCTCATTAAGGATGCAATTAGAGGCACTCATCTCCCACATCAGTGATAAATTACAACACTGCAGCAAGGTGGGTTTTGCCTCAAAGCTAGTATATATGCAAATATTATGGGGTACATGTGCACAGCCACTTTGTTAAATTTGTAGAGTTGAGTTGGCTTAAGCCCAAACATACAGAAGAGAGAATACATCTAGGCTCTAATCCTGCATTCTTTGGGGGTTCAAAGCTACTGTTTAGAAGGTACGCAGGTTAACATCTTACCAAGTGCTAATTTAAAACTCAGTTTGAAATTTCTAACTAATGATCCACACACAGAAGGCACTAAAGTACTGAAACAATACTCCAATATAGCCAGCTGGATTATGGACACATTTATGCTTAAGGTCATTTCTTCCTTTCCAAAATACTCCAGACCTTTCCTCACCATAAACATCCATCTGTGACAGAATATGTAGTAGTATCAGGAACACCTGTATTCCACTCCACTATGAACCTGCCAAATCTATGGGACTATTCTAGACACCACCTTAAATGTTTAGAAGGCTAAGGAGCTTTCCACATTTGTTTCTTCATTTTCTTGTAGATTAAAAATGGCAGCACTGCTGGAACAGGGGCTGTCCCCTCACAGCATGGGGCAGCTCGGCCAATGGGCTCTTCAAAGGATGAAGCCAAGCCTGAAGATGAGACCAGTGAAGACAGCTCCCCTGAGGAACTACCAGAAAGATCTGCATCTTCCCAGAGAAGCAGCAAAGCACAGGTGAACAGCAACTGAAGTTCATACCAGCTCCACAGAGACTTAGGAGCAAATAGTCTTGAGAGTCTGTTGCTACAACCAACTTGTACACCGAGAAAGATTCATACCAGGGCACCACAAGGATTGAGCTCTTAGAACAGGTTTAAAACTGTGCAATAGCAGCAGAAAATATTTCCTAGCTCATGATTATGTTCTGCAGCATGACTCAACCCTTACTACCAGAACAGGCAGCAGGGCTGATGATACTTTTCTTGGCAGACACCTGGAACAGACCAAGAGAACAAACTCAGCACCGTCCCCAGGGGTAGCCCTTGCTAACTGGGATTACAGCATGCTGGGAAGATGCACTGCCCACACAAGGGCTGTCAGTCTGCTGTTACAAGTCAGTTTTTACAACAGAATGGTCAATGCAATGCCCCCAACTAGCATCAGATAGAGACAGTAAGTAAATACCATATTAATCCTTGAATTTGCAGCCAAAAGTTGCAGGCCAGTTTTCTCATATAGAGAAAACTATAAAAATTCCATAAATCATCACAACAATAAGCAAAGGTCTGCTAAGAATGTTTAATTCTTTAAGTACAAGTGAACACTTAAACCCAAACTTTTCTTTAATCTTATTGTGTAAGAGTTGCTAATGGAAAAGCAGCACCATCTTTGGCACTTTTAAATCCCTTAATTCTGTAGTATAACTCTTGTATTTTTCAAGTGCCATGAACAGCTTACATTTCACAAACACAAATGGAAAATCTACAGTGGTTGTTTACTCTTTGTAATAAATAAGGTTTGTAATAAAAAAATTGAAATTGAACACAAAGGGAATAATTACTGGTGCTTGCTATTCATTAAAGAGGACTTAACTCCTAATGCCACAGAAGAATGTGAAGAAAGGATTTCATTTCAGATTGAACAAAATTTGCTTGATCTGAAATCAAGTGTTTAATTTAATTTCAAGCTCCTTTTCCTCCCACTTGCTAAAAGATGCCTTCACAGGAAACTTCTAAACAAAGTTTTTGAAATCATGATTCAGTGTTCTGTTTCAAGACAATAAACCATACTATATCAAGATATTTCAACTACATTTTTATCCTGAATGAATAGATTAGTAAAACCAATACAAATTCACATCACTTATCATTGTTGCCCATTCATCATGCTTTTATTTTTTTTTGCCAAGATGTGTGTAGTGGGTTAGCCTTGGCTGGATGCCAGGTGCCCAACAGGCTGCTCTAGCATTCCCCTTCTCAGAAGAACAAGGGGAAGAAAATAAGATTTAAAACTCATGGGTCAAGATAAAAGCAGTTTAATCAAAGCAAAAGCCAAGACTGCACACAGAAGCAAAGGAAAAACAAAGATTTTATTCTCTACTTCCCATCAGCAAGTGACCTCCAGCCACTTCCTGGGAAGCAGGGCTTCAATACACATAGCAGTTGCTCCCATAGACAAACATCATAACAATGAAAGTCCGGCCACCAGTTGCCTAGTGCATTTCCTATTGCCAGCACTTTTGGAAAATGGGGCTAAGCGATCTCCAAGTGCAGCTTCTCCCTAGCCTTTACTTCCCTCAGACAGATTTTTTTTAAGTTATCTGAGAGGATTATTCCCTCTGTGGCTAAATTTAGGTAACATACTGCAGGCTGGCTTTTGTATTTTTCCCTTCATAAAATAGGCAAGAGTCATCTTTTTTTTCACCCTATATTAAAAAGCTGTCTGGTATTAAATTACACATACTCTTATTGACAGAAACAATCTGTGCTATTTCTCCTTAGAAAATTCCTATCCTCCCAACAGGGGGAAGGCACTTTTTCTTAAAAAACAGTACAGCTTTTAAAAATGAACCTTGTACTTTTCACTAACAACACCAACTTTTCCAAGTGGTATTTTACATTTGAGCTAGGCCCACTGCTGGGCAACCTACAAATGAGAACATAAATCCTGTCACTAGCTGTTACCTATTAGCTCTCCCTTAGCAGCAGTAGAAAATCTGGCCTGTGCTACCTCCTGTAAAATTAATTTATTCCATCAGAGCTCGAATCCAGTAGATTACCTATGAATAGAGGGACTAAATGCACTGAACACAGACACAGCAGAAAGGTTTATTATCCAGACATATTCCAAATTACAACATGCAGCTCTGGATTTTGAGCATTAACACACAGGTAAAGTCACACCTGAAATTTTGGAATTGACCAGGAATAAGGATGAACTACTCTAAGATTAATTTCAATCCAGCACTAGCTTCAATCAAGAAATGAGCTCACAGACCTCACCACTGTGAAAGACTAATACAACCAAGTTTGAGATTCTTTTTACAGTAATATTGGAGGCCTATATCCTTGCAAGAGCTTTCCCTTCCTGTCCATAGTTCTGCTCCATTTAAGTATCTGCACCCTTTAAGCCTTTGTAGCAATACTTGTCTTCTCAGGATTCCCTGCCATTGCCAACGCTTTAAAACAGCCAAGCTAGAAGCCTTCAGTCTTTTGACTGTCTCTCACTTTATCCTGAGCAAAGGAACTTCAGCCAGTCCAGGTTAAGATGCCTTGTTGTACAGGTTTCAAGTGTTACTGCTCTAAAGGAGCAGTCCTTTTAAGAGCAACATTTAATGGGTCTAGTGTAACAAAGCCAAGGAAGAACCACACACGCCACAGGACAAACCAGCTTCTACAATTTTAGCAGCAGCTCTTACTAAAAATGCCAGCTAGAGCTTCCACCCAAGGTACAGGTATCTAGGCTTCTTTGCATGATTACGTTTCAGTATTTAAGGAGAAGGAAAAAAAAGTAACTGCTATTTCTCCCTCCTATGCTTCAACAAGCCTGTATAGAATCATACAACATCTTAAGTTGAAACAGACCCACAAGTATCATCGAGTCCAACTCCCTGCTCCTCACAGGACTGCCTAAAACTAAACAATATGACCAAGAGCATCATTCAGACACTCCTTGAACTCTGACAGGCTTGGTGCTGTGACCACTTCCCTGGGGAGCCTGTTCCAGTGACCAGCCACCCTCTCAGTAAAGAACCTTTTCCTTGTGTCCAAGGAATCATAGCTAACGTCAAACGTGAAAATGTTTAATCCTCACCCCTGAAGAGTTGTGTTAAGCTCTTAATAAACACCTCTACCCCCAAGAAGCAGCAGGAGTTGAATTATAGGCAGCACTGGACACTTTAGTTCATTAGTGCACCAGCAGCAGGAGGATATGATCCATCAAGCGCCTTTAAAGGAAGACTTGGGAAAAAAGTACCCCTCTTTGTGGGCTAGAGGGTAAGCAAGAGGACCAAAAGCTGTAGTTTCAAACACAACAGTCTATGGGAATTTGATCTACTTGAGTTATAATTTACACGGGATGCACACAGGTTATTATTTTAGCATCTCCATTATGGTCAGCTTTCAGCACGGGTTCCTTAAAGCTATGAGAACTATCGCCCAAAACCATTTAGCTCAAGGATAAGTTCTTTTGTCAGCTTATACTAACACAGAACAATCTAGAAAGCAACCTGCTTGCTGAATACTCTTGTTTAGTTTGGACATACTGGGAAGAATTTTCCATTCACCTCTTCCTATGCAGTCCACAGTTTATCTTGGGTAAGGAATGACACTCGCAGTATGCAATACCTTCCCACTTCGGGCTTCTGCTAGAATAGCCTTTGTCATGAGAAAGATGAGTTTCTTTTTTTCTTTTGAAAAGTCTTGCTTCATTTTATGAGGATTGAACATTGCTCTGCTCAGATATTTTTGTGTCATCTGTATTCAGAAACACCTCCTTTGTTTATCAGTTTTCTTCCTACCGATTCCTGTCCCACCCTCATCTCGCCAAGTGAGTCATCCTCTATACTATTTGCAGCACTTAACACTTCTGGCAGGGAGGTCTGACTTCTAGAGTTATTTATGGCAATAAAAGTCTGGAGAGCAGACAACTTGGGAAACTTGTAACAGGATAGTGATTATTTCAACTGTAGGTCCTTGAGTTTTAACACTGATAAAACTGCTTATCATACAGAAAATTGTAGAATTCAGCCTGCTGGCTGATAAAACAATCTCCGCTTCTTTCCAGGAGTAAGTGCTACCCTCAGCAGCAGAGCTCTAGGATTGGGCTGCTGATTTGTATGCAGCAGAGGCCAGCAGTATCATGACTACAAAATTCTAACAAAACCATTCTGAAATCTCTTCAGCAGTAATAAAGTAACCTCCCTAAATACTTAGGGCTTCATTACCAAGTCTCCACATCCACTGGATGTACAGCAACACTGAAAGCCTCACAAGCACCTCACTCAGCAGAAAACAGGAATTCTTACTACAGGCAACACTCGCTCATGAGTGAGCACTGAGGTTATTAGCACACCATTATTTCTAGACTTTCACTGGTATCCGAGTCCATCACCCCCATGCATTTAAAAAAAAAAAGCAGAAGGTAAGCAGCGAAGTGTCACCCTCAACATAAAGATTCTCTGCTGAAACCTTTTCATGTCTCTACAGAGATGGCCCGGAAAAGACACTCTCTGCTGAAACCTTTTCATGTCTCTACAGAGATGGCCCGGAAAAGACACCGAAGAAACCAACAGCTAGGCTGGAAAAAATTCCGTTTGGAAACAAGGAAGTGGGTGATTTTACAGTGAAGGACATTGAAGACTTCTGCCGAAGATTAAAAACAGGTCATCAAATTCTGCTGGATCTTTTTCCAGTGTTTGCTTTATCACCTAAACCCCTCTATTTTTTAAAAAGTCAAGCTAATGCAGAGAGCATATCTACAACCTACTACCAACACCTGATTTATGGCAGCACACTGGGTCCTATATTAATCTCATAGATGTTGGAAGTTGAGGTTTATTTTTGCTGAAAGCCGGGAAGATTATTCTGAAAATATACATAAGGAGAGGAAACTTCTAGAGCATGTCGATTTGGGGGCTTTTTCCCCCCTATAGCAAAAGACATCTTCTAGGGACACCAGAAGAAATTAACTAAATGTAGCACTAACTGGAGTACCATTCTGATCTCATTTGGGTAGAAAGATAGAATTAACTGCTGCCATGTGTTTGACATGTAACTACTTCCACCTCTCATTACAAAGCATTGCTGTTTTTGTTGTTTTGTTCTGGGTTAGGGAAGAGGAACTGAACCAAATGCCGCAACACATCATATTTTTCCAGCAACTGCCCACCCAACTACAGGTAAACAGACTGAAAAGGACTGCCCAAGTTTTGAAAGTCAAGGAGGTACAGACACCCCTCAGCCCTCACCTTTAGATGGAAAGCCAGAGGTACTGCTGAAGGAAATAACTACAGTAGAAGCCACAATCAATTATACTGAGAACTCCATTATCAAGTCTGATAACTTACAGCTGCATCAATGAAACAATCCTGATCTAAGCTGTTGTGCAAAAATTAAGAACTCCTCTGCTCCCTGCAGCTTTTTCTGGGGCATAAGTAAATGATTTATCATGGGGCACAGCTGAGTCTTGCTGCTACCATCTTTCCCAGGTGAGAGGTATCTAATCTTCATTGTTACACACTAACTGAAAGTAAAACACGTAAGAATTCCCAGGAAGAGGCAAATTAGTAACAAGCCAGTCACTAAATTCAAGCACATACACATTTATCATAATTCCATCAAATTTACATCTTAATTATTATATTATTGAATTTAGCTCACCTCTTGGATTGCTCCATGAAAAGATTCCCTTTCCTGAGGGAGCAGGAGGTTGGAAAGGCATTGTATACACACAGGAAGGCACAAAAACAGGAGCATGCAGGGAAGAAGCTGTGACTAGCAGGGATTTGGGGCAGTAGAACACGGGGGCACCCTAAGAGTAAGAAAAAATACTTAAAACTTATTGTGCAGAGCAACTGGCAAAGAGGTGAGAGCTTCAGCTAGTAAGGCAACAACAGGCCCCAAGAACATCTATTTGACAAGCACTGAGCATCCAAGGGAAGGACAGAACAAGTACCAGAAGTACAACAGAAAAAACAACTAGTGGGCTGAGATACACAAAGCACAGGTGGGTTGTCCACATGGAAGGAGATGACTGTTTCTCTTGCAGAGGGATGTGTTTGGTTAGTCTGTTGACTTTGGAACCCTTGTGCCCTACCTCCAATGTGCACACAGCATTTACTACAGCCAGTTCTTCCAAAAGCAACAAGCAAAGCAATTGTGCCATTGTCCTTGCTAGCAGCCCTGCCACCTTCTTCTGGTCTATCTCTAAACACATCCATCACTACTTCCATTTGGACCACATCTGCCTCAGGTACTTGACCCTCCTTCGCAAGTGATCTTGCTCCTGGATTTTTCCATTTTGGGCTGCTTCACATAATCTCTCATAAAATTCTAAGGAATTCTCATTCGCCCCCTATTTCACTTCACATAATTTTGACATATTCTTTTGTTTTGGAACCTCATGTTGTATTCCATGCAAAATCAGCTGCTGACACTGTTTAAGCTCTCCCCACACTAGAGTTACGATCCCAATTTGGATCTGGTTTTGGCATATACCTGTCAGGGTCATCCCTAGCATTTTGTCTCTCATTCTCTTCACTTGCTTTGTTCAGAAGTGATCTTCTTTCCTCAGGGGTGAAAAGTGAATTTAACAGCGTTTGTACATCTCCCCGGGTTGGATTATGATTTCATTATAATTGTCTGTCCTGATGTATACATTTTCTCAGGATTATTCCCATAAGAGCCCACTGATTCTTTCCAAATTAGTAAATCTGTGGTAGTAAATAGGACATGTACAAACACAGGCAGCCCTTCCGGTCTCACTGCTTGTCACAGGGGAGCCTGTATAACGGAACGATGCTGTTGAGACCTTGTTCTCCCCCATATATGATCACTGAATAACTCCTTGTCCTTCTCCGGCCCCATCATCACTAGTACTGGCACTTCCCAGATCTGACTCTCTTTCTTTTTAATACATCCTTTTTCAACATCACAAACAGTACACCACCTCTTTTTTTGGTTTCTGTTCTTATGGTTTTGACCCTGGCATAGTTAGGCTGGAAAGGAGATAAGAGCCCGAGCATCTGAGACCGAGAGCTGACCGAGCAAGACGACCCTGAGAAAGGGGCAACTCGGAGACAGACAGCCCGGAGCAAGAGAGAGAGCTTTCAAACAGACCCTCACGACATGCATGATATGGGATAGTGGCCAATTTGGCTCTCAAACTTAAACCTAAGATCGAATCCTAGGCTAGTAACTGGGGCCACGCTCCTTTCCAGCCCTTCTCACCTGTATGCAGCAGCACAGCAGAGAAGCTGAAAAACCCTGGCATTATCAGCCTTCTCAGCACAAATCCAAAACACAGCCTCTCACTAGCGGCTATAAAGAAAGTTACCTCTGTCCCAGCCAAAATCAGGACAATTTTGCAAACTTTCAGCTAATACCATTATATCACTAGATTCATTACCCAGCAATTTACATTTTTTTCCTAAGAGCACGATCATCTCTTAAAGAGAAAAACAAGTTCACATAGAACATCTTATCCCATTTATCCATCCTTTTACAAAATAACATCAACTGTATTATACTTCAATGATCCATTTTCAGGCCATTTTTCTTAATCATCCAAATCATACATTGGCCACCCTTGATCACTTGTTTTGTTTTGTTTTATTTATCCCAATATTTTAGGATCCATCCCAATAAGGTACAAGGTGGGTATTTCGGTAGAGGAGCCAGATCCCATACTGTTTCCCAGGAGACTGTTTTATCCAAAATTTCATACACTCAGCCAGAGCCCAAAGCTCTTATCTGCATCTATGTATAGAAATCACAAACCCACTGCCACAGTCTTTCATGGAATGATTTATGCAGAGGACAAACCAAAACTGAAACCAAAACTGAACTCCACCTGCTCCAGTCGTCACTGTACCAACACAGGAGAGATAAAACACAGAAGACAACTACCCAAACGAAGTCAAATCACTCCTCCACATTTCCCTCCACTTAATAGTACAATATCTTGATTTTAGCGTTGCACCGTTGTGTCGCTTACCACCCAGCAAGGAGGAGGAACTGGTGGAGTCCCCAGTCAATCAGCCAGTGTGCGCTGGAGTCCAGTTGGTCCACTGCTCCCAACTGGTGCAGCAAGTCACAGAATTACAGAATTATAAAGTTGGAAAAGACCTAGAAGATCATCCAGTCCAACCATATCCAATACTTCCCAACTAAATCATATCCCTCAACACAACATCCAGACGTTTCTTGAACACCCCCATGGTCGGTGACTCCACCACCTCCCTGGGCAGTGCATTCCAGTACCTGACTACCCTTCCCGAGAAGTAATATTTCCTAATGTCCAGCCTGAATCTCCCCTGGCGCAATTTGAAACCATTGCCTCTAGTTCTATCACTCTCTACACGAGAGAAAAGGCCGACCCCTAGCTCACCACAACCTCCCTTCAGGAAGTTGTAGAGAGCAATAAGGTCTCCCCTGAACCTCCTCTTCTCCAGGCTGAACATTCCCAGCTCCCTCAGCCGCTCCTCATAAGGCCTGTGCTCCAGACCCCTCACCAGCTTCGTGGCCCTCCTCTGAACGCGTTCCAGGGCCTCAATGTCTTTCTTGCAGTGAGGGGCCCAAAACTGAACACAGTACTCGAGGTGCGGCCTCACCAGTGCCAAGTACAGGGGGACAATTACCTCCCTGTTCCTGCTAGTAACACTGTTTTTGATGCAAGCCAGGATGCCGTTGGCCTTCTTGGCCACCCGGGCACACTGTCGGCTCATGTTCAGCCGAGCATCAATCAATATCCCCAAGTCCATTTCCTCTACGCAGTCTTCCAGCCACTCCACCCCAAGCCTGTAGCGTCGACCGGGGTTGTTGTGGCCAAAGTGCAGGACCCGGCATTTGGTCTTGTTGAACCTCATTCCATTGGCTTCAGCCCAGCTCTCCAGCCTATCCAGATCCCTCTGTAGGGCCTTGCTACCCCCAGGCAGATCCACACTCCCAGCCAATTTGGTGTCATCTGCGAACTTACTGAGGGTTCACTCAATGCCCTCATCCAGGTCATCAATAAAGATATTGAAGAGGACAGGCCCCAGCACTGACCCCTGGGGAACACCACTCATGACCGGTCGCCAGCTGGATTTAACTCCATTCACCACCACTCTCTGAGCCCGGCCCTCCAGCCA